>JAUMHE010000069.1:16544644-16555370 GCA_032359235.1 Enteromius mattozi | reverse complement strand
ACCTTGTGGCCAAAGTAGCAGATCATAACAATCTTTTGTTATCTTACTCTTTATCACGGAAGACGGCAAAATTGTGCAAATTTAGTGAACAAGGCAGGCTGGCTAATAATAATATCAGTCAGTAGTCAGTTCCCCTCACGCAGGCGTCAGCGTTGAGTTTGAACTGTATTCATTTAGGGTTTTATATATATATATATATATATATACAGTTAACATTCGCAACCTAAATGTATTTTGTTAAATCTGTGTGCGTGTGCTCTCTTTCTTAAAAATAAATGCTGCCTACACTTCACACTGCATTTTCAGAGCGTGAGTATCGTCTGCATGTGAAAGACTGAAGTGTCGTTGCCCCTTGAAGACAAATGTTTTGGGATTTGTAGTAATCGCCAAACATGTAATATCACGTGCCACGTCCGTAACAGGAACTAACGAAGATCTTTTTATTCGTGACAGACGAGTTTGGTTAAAGTTTACAAATATTAAAGCGCGAGTTCTCGCATCAATCGTTTTGTAGTTTCACCCGAGTCTCAAAATAGCGCAAAACTACGTTTCCCATAATTCTCCGCATGACGTATAACAATGTTGACGTTGCGTACGTGTGAATCAGATGCCTGTATATGGAGTAGTCATGGCCAGGAATGATTTGATCTTAACGGTATTCTTAAGGCTGCGCTTAAGCTTGTACACATGGTGTCGATTCTGATGGCCTAAGTAAGACGGTGATCTCTAAAACGGGACTTGCACTTGATTTCGCGGAAAGAGCAAGGCGCGTAAAGTTGAAAGTCAAGTTGACGCCGCACACTTGCGCGTTATGATGCCGCGAGACAACATGACTTCCACTGTCCAGAAAATCGCCAAACAGGCCCTCACGACATTCCGCCACCCCTCGGTTGTGGGAGAACACAATAAAGTGTTTTTGGACAGTCTGAGCAAGCTGAAAAGCCTTATGGCGGAGGTCAGAGTGGCGGACTTGAAGATTGTTCCCCGGACCGTCGAGAGCGCACCGATGCCGTCGCAGCGCATCGCGCCCCCCGTTACATACATGCACATCTACGAGACCGACACGTTCAGCATGGGGGTGTTTTTATTGAAAACGGGCGCTTCCATACCGCTGCACGATCATCCGGGGATGTACGGCATGCTGAAAGTCATTTACGGCAAGGTACGAATCAGCTGTTTCGACAGGTTGGATAAACCTCGAGATTGTGCCAGTGGCGTGCAGTTCAACCCTCCGCTCATGCCCTTCCAGAAGAGCTCGCTTCGGCCTTCGGTGCTGAGGTCGGTGGGGGAATACACCGAGGAGAACGGCCCGTGTGTGCTGTCACCCCAAAAGGACAATATCCACCAGATAGACGCTGTTGACGGACCCACAGCTTTCCTTGACATCCTGTCACCGCCATATGACCCGGATGAAGGGAGAGACTGTCATTATTATAAAGTTTTACATGCCCATTCAGAGGCTGCAGACAGAAAGAGTGAAGCCCAGGAACCGAGTGACCTGTGGCTTATGGAAATACCACAGCCTAGTGAATTCTGGTGTGGGGGTGAACCTTACCCAGGGCCTAAAGTGTCCCTCTGAAGGATCTTGACTATAAACTGGACTCAGCCTTAATCCAGAGATTCTGTGTTCTTTTCCTTACATGTCAGATTGCCTACCTTAGTGGTTTATTTGAAATACCTAGGCACTTACCACAGCTGCTCTCTTTAACGTTAATTGTGTTTTAGCTATTATTTTCTACATGCGTTCATACATTTCCAGTGTGTTGCATGCAAACTGTGTTCTGATTTTGTGTGCAGGTTCAACAAAAGAACTAGTCTGTTCTTTCTCCGTTGCCTGGATTCACTTTGTGTAGCATGTGATAAATATTTCATTATTTGCAGCAGATGTGAGATTTGGTTTAACAAAGGCTTTAAAGCCTATCAGAGCAGGAATCTGCTCATATCGTTTCCCTTGCTATATTGTGTTAATAATGCATCAAGCGATCAGAACACTGAAATGTTTAACAACAGGCTTTACAGCGCTCACTTGACAAACTGCCATGTAACACTGGATACTTATTACACTCCTGGTAGTTATGACAATAAAGCACTTAGCCAGGATGACAATTCTAACTGAGGAAAATTGATAAGACGACATGAATGGAAGAATGTGAATTTTACACAAAAAATGTAAAGGTTTGTTTTACTCAGGCAGACTTCGGCTAATAAAAGATGCGATAGAAACTGTTCTTGTTGACTATTTAAATACATTTTTACATTCTTTACAGCCAACGTCATCTACAGTTCAAGGGTCTCGTATGCTCACCAAGGCTAATTTTATCAAAAAATGCACTAAAAACAACCGTACTGTGAAATATTAGAAGTAATAGTTCTCTGTTTTAACATGTTTTAAATGTAATTTATTCCTGTGGTAGCAAAGCTGAATTGTACCCGTCCTTCATAAATCATTCTAATATGTTGATTTGGTGCTTAATGCACGTCTTATATTTTTATCAATGCTGAGAACAATTGTGCTGAATAATATAAAAATATTATATATATTATAGCCCAAGTTCAAAATAAAAGCATTTATTTGAAAATACTCCGTAACATTACTAATGTTAATAGTGTCAACTCATTGTGCCCTTGCTGAATAAAACAATTAATTTATTCCCAAAAGTCTCGTATTGCAGACAGCGTGTATTTTACGTGCAACCTGCCCTTACAGTTTATCAAAGTGCGACCTCTAGTGTTATAACGCCGTAATACCATTTAATATCCCTTCCACGGATTCTCAAAAGATTACACCTTGCGTTTATTACAATTTTATTCAGACACACGACAGTAATAATGTCAATAAAAAGACTGTAAACACTATATTTTATAACAACTGCAATTTGCTCCACATGAAATATTCTCTGATGAGGACGCTGTCTAGGTACTACAACAAACCACATTCAACACTTAAATCATAAGCTGCCGTCGTATATTTGTGCGCGCGCACACACACACACACACACAAAGTTCCAGGTTTAAATGGGACAAGCACTATCCCTGCAGTCAGAGCTTGTTAAATTGTTAGTTCACATCGCTGTGCCTCCCGCGCTCGAGCTGTGAGGAGGCGCGGACCCCTTTTTATCTCTCTGTCTCTGGTGGATTTTTGTGTGCCTCCTTCGCTCGTCGCTCCTGGCGAACTTTCTCCCGCAGAAGTCGCAGGAGAAGGGCTTCTCTCCGGTGTGCGTGCGTATGTGCGTCGTGAGGTGGTCGCTGCGGCTGAAGCTGCGCATGCAGATGCGGCACTGGAACGGCTTGTGACCGGTGTGGATGCGCACGTGGCGCGTCAGCTCATCCGAGCGCGAAAACCTTCGGTCGCATCCCTCCGCCGGACAGGGGTACGGCCGCTCGTGGACCGGCGTCTTGCACGGTCGATTCGGGTATTTCCGTGGCCGCAGAATCGGCCTGAGTGGGACGCTTTGCGGATTGGTGCAATCCACAGGCGGCCTCGGTCCGTCACCCGGACACGCCAGAGTAAAATTTCTAATGGTGTTCAAGGGAGTCAGAGGTGGAGGGACTCTGATAGACTCCAAAGCGCACGAAAATGGCTTAATGTCCTGAAACACAGCCATGTTGTCCCTTTGGGTGTTGCTGGTCTGATAAAACCCTCCATAGTCGGGAATTATGGAGAAAAGAGTCCCGTCTATAGATGGCTTTGGGGTTGAGTAGGATGGAGTTGCGTAAGTTATTGGACACGTGGTGGTCGATAGGTAAGCCGAGGGGTCCTGGTAACCATCGGCACTACAGGTGTAAGGGGGCGGACCTGTGTACATATGCTCCATGTTGGCAAGGGTTTGGGCTATTCTGGAGCAGTCTGGCTCTGAATGGGAGCCCGTGGAGAATGATCCCGGGGAAGGTGGCCTGTCTTGCACTCCTGCGCTGACAAAGTTGATTATTCCCTCCTGATTCCAGCTTCCTTGCGCCTCGATGGAAATTTTCCCCGTGTAGGCGACAGGCGCGCTGTGTGGAGAAAACTTGTTCGGGTCTGTCAGTTCAAGGCCCCGTTTTTCCACGCCGAAGCTGTCGGTGCTCAAGCCACCTGTAGGAGTAAAAACAAGACATTTCTCTTGAGCCATTCCCTCTTGTTGCGCGTGTTTCCATCAAATCACGTATCCGGCACGTGGTATCTAGGAATATCCAGTAAGATATTTGTTTTCAAAAGATAGTATGTAGGTGGCAAAATATATATGCGGGCATCTCTTGATATTCTGGTTTTTCCTCCACTAAATGAATCGGAGAGGACAGCTTATTCAGAGTTTTAAGATTATAGCCAAATGAAAACCAGTGTGAGTTTGCTTTTAAAGTCAGCTTGCCTTAAAGTTTTAGCTACAAAATATATTACATTTTTCCTTATTAGTATAGCTATTGGAGTTTTACTGTTAAAAACAGTTCATGAACACACGTTTAGTCTGTGACAACGTGCCCCGATATAAAATAGACCGCACAATAAAACACGAACACATGCAATTAATATAAACAAAAGTAACATGGAAGAATTTAATCAATTGTGCCAATGCAATAGCTTGCATACCATTATGATGTTGATTCCATATGATGAAAGTTTTCAATTTGGTGTTTGAAACCAACTCACACACAAGCAAATCAATTAAGCAAACAAGCACAGATTTTTTTTGTTTTACTCAAATACCTATGGTAGATACAGCCCTTGTGAGTATTACATTTATTACTGTACGCGTCCTAAAATTATCTTACCTCCCGACGTCTCACTGAACTGGTCCGAACAGACCCCCACATCCCCGTGAGAGAAGACTGATGCGGGGGTCTCATCCAGAGAGAATCCGTGTGATGGCAGACAGCGCATCAGATCATTCAGAGACGCGGTAATTTTGTCCCTGCTACTGGCTGTCGCTGTCATTTTGATCCTCGATCGTGTTGTTTAAAGAAGTTGAATTTAATTAAGCTGCTCTCAGAGCTTTTATGATCTAGTTGATGTGTTGTAAATATGTTCACTTCAGTGTAGTCATCATAAACGCGCGCGTCAGCTCATCAGCTCCCTTCATATGTGCCGCGGCAATAAGTGAAACTTTATGTCGTAGTATGCATTTAAGAAGAGCCTGTCAATGCCCCATGACGTCACTGACCATACAAGGACAGAGCAGCACAAAAAGAAAAAAAAAAAACAGGTTGGGCTTTTTTTGTGCTCTTGGCCATGTGACGACACGAGCGCTCCTCTTAGACAGATTTCTAACTCTGTTTCTAACTTTAATTTGTTGTGCATGTGTTGATATCACGTCGAAATAGATTTGTGGTCTGTGAAACAGATGCTTTTTTAATTTTTTATTGACTCTTGGTGTATGTTATTATCAGGAATTCCGGTTTGGGCGCACCCCATAAATGGATATTATCCGGTAATCTCAAACACGCCCTTTTTGACTTATATGGGACGCATCCGGGAAACTCGACACGGAAAATAACGAGCCACGCCGAGTTCACGTCCCACAGAGGAACCGTAATAAAACTAAGTTCAGGAAAGTGATATCTGAATATGTTGGAAAGTAATTCTAGTTTCTAGAGAGTTAAGGAAACTGATTTATTAATATAGGCTACAGAACGGTTTTGTTTTCCTTGGTAACGAGATCACTGTGATTAAACATCTTGATCACTAAAAAAAAAGACTTTAGCTGAGCTACATTTTCTTTACTGTAAAGAACATAACAGAAAAAGTACAGACAGCTCATTACTGGGACAGCATCCATTCATTTTACGTACATTTCTGTTCACTAAAACACGATCCGATTCAAAATACAGGTAAAAAACAACAACGACTTGAAATAAAATAAATACTGAAAATTGTACCTTGTAGGAGTTGCAAACCATTTTAGTTTTAATATTTAACTAGACCTATATTTAAGAGCATTTTGAAGCTTCTCAAAGTAGATAACTATCTATTGCAAGCACTATTAATTTCCATTTGGTTTAAAATGCTTATATTATATATTTAGCCTATTTATAATATAGCCTTCTGTTGTGAGGTCTTGTTCTCGCTCAACATGACTGACACATGTAAGGCCGTCCTCGGCTCTTCATCATCTCTCTCGTCACTTTTTGTTTTTCTGCCACCATGTTCTATTTTCATCTGCGGCAGCATGAGCAACAGAGCGTTTGCTGGATGTGCGACTGAGGCCTAATTCATAGCCACCCACACTATGGAACAGCCCCTTCTCCATGGAGCCCTAGCGAAAGTGGAGCCTCTCTGAATAGATCTGCATCTGCCCTCCTCTTACTTCTGTACAGACACCCCCAGCCTGCCTGCCTTCTCTGCGTTCCCATTCACACTCGCCCACATACACAGCACTGCATGCTGACTGAGCTTCTGTGCATGCCAGTATTACACAGTACAGTCAGTGCAAACACAGCTCTTCTGCTCTTATTTAATTGAGCATAGCTGGGTTTAATATGAAAAGATTAAACTAGAAATTTTATTCTACTGGTGTATGGCAAAACTGAAATCATAACATCTATCTATCTATCTATCTATCTATCTGTCTGTCTGTCTGTCTATATTTTTGTTCGTTATTTTGTTTAATTTTTAACCCCAGTAATATTTGTTTGTTTATATGTTTATTTGTTTATTTATTTATGTTTCGTTTTAACCTCAGGAATGTTTTGTGGCGGTTGTTTGTGTGTGTGTGTGTGTGTGTGTGTTTGCTTGTTTATTTCTTTTTTAAACTTTACAAACTTTTGTCAAAATGTTTTTATTTATTTATTTTTGTTTGTTTCTTTTTAACCTCAGTAATGTTTTGTGTGTGTGTGTGTGTGTGTGTGTGTGTTTATTTAATTTGTAACTTTACATACTTTTGTCAAAATGTCTGTTTATTTACTTTATTCATTCATTGATGTTTGATTCTTTCTTTGTTTACTCATTCATTCATTCAATTTTTAAGCTCAGAAAATGTATATCTATTTATTTGATTTTTAACTTTAGAAGCATTTTGCGCAAAAAAGATTTATTTATTTTCTTTATTTAGATACTTAATTACTTGCTTATTTTTTAAAATCTCAGGAATGTTTTGTGCTCAAAGGTTTATTTATTTATTTATTTAATGTGTGTGTTTCTTTAAATACATTTAAATTTATTTATTATTCATTCATTTTCATTAAAATGTTAGTCCCAGGTACATTTTGTGCCAAAAGTCTCATTATTATTTATTTACTTACTTGCTTACTTATCTTAGAGTATTCGTGTGTGCCAAAAAGGTTATTGTTTTTTAAAACAGCGATGGTCTACCAAAGCTGATCACACTTTTAGTGAGGACCGTTGTTTCAAATTACGTGTAATTAATGAGAATTAAGGTCCTTGGTATGAAACACGCTTCTCTTCCTGTCATCTCTGATGTAGCTCTGATAACATGTTTGATCTGAAAGTGTCATCGCCGCATCAGCTCTGCTACATCCTCCAGCAGTCAGTATGAACCAGTTTAACAGCAGCCGGCTGTCATTCAGAGAATCAGATGTTTGCTGTCAGCAAGAACCTGCTCAAAATCTGATGCCCTGAACTGGATATCCCTGTGTTGGACAGCGCAGTGTGATATTATGATTCCTGAGTTCAGGTGTCTTGTTTAAATAAACAGCATTTTTCCCACAAAAGCCAAACATCTATTCATTCTCAAAATTGTTGGGGGCAGCGCAAATGTTTGCTTCCTTTGTCTTACGCCTACAGACACAAAAATGTCTTGCTATTGTGTCAGCGCTGCTATTCACCAGAAAAAGTTAATTGCAGCTGTGGAAGACACAATACTTATATAACTCATAAGAAAACCAGTCATAGCAGAAATATGATCAAAAATGATATTAAAAATAGCTGATTATATTGATAATAATAATGAAAAAATAAATCAATTATTGCCATTTTACCCATTATTAAACTGAACATTATATTAAATTGTTAATTAAAGAGAATTAATTCTTCATAGCAGATGGTTGTTTAGTACCCCCTCCCTTTGTGCCCCTCTTATGCCCTCTGTGCCTCGCACACCCACACAGCGCCATGTTGGGATGGGTTCACAGCCCATTTTGTTTGCGTTGGCTTTGGTGTTGCGTGGGGGTTTGGTGACCCCTGCACACGACGATTAATCAAACGTCACTCTGCGATTTCTCCAAAACTCATTATTCCTTTTTTATAACACAACACACCTCTATTAAATGCTGGTTTTTTTCAGGTCTGTACACACTTTCAACTGTATCTTTTTATTTATTGGATCTAGTCGAAGAAATTCATTTCAGGTTTTTATAACCGATCATTTACATGCTTTATCCACAAAGAAAGAGGAAACTTAATTTTCATAAATTAGAAAATGGGCATTAAAAAGTTTGGAGTTGGTCAGATGTTACAGAAAAAAATAATATTGTGAAATATTATTTCCATCTATTTTTTTTATTTTATTGTATTTATTTGTATTTTAAAATGTATTTCTGTTCTGCAAAGCTGAGTTCTCAACATCATTACCTTCAGAAATCATTCTGATATGTTGATTTGATTATAAAGAATCAGTTTATATAATTATCAATGTTAGAAAGAGCTGTGCTGCTTAATATTTTTGATGAAACCAAGATATATATTTATGACCCTGGACGACAAAACCACAAAAATGTTGATTTTCATCATCTGAAAGCTGAATAAATAAGATTTGCATTGATGTATTGTTTGTTAGGATTGGACAATATTTGAGATTAAAAAAAAAATCAAAATACTGAGAAAATCACATTTAAAGTTGTCTAAATGAAGTTCTTAGCAATGCACATTACTAATCAAAAATTAAGTTTTATTATATTTACGGTAGGGAATGTGTAAAATATCTCCATGGAATATGATCTTTACAGAATATTCTAATGATTTTCGGCAAAAAAGAAAAACCAATAATTTTGACCCATACAGTGTATTTTTGTCTATTGCTACAAATATTCCCCAGCAACTTAAAACTGTTTTTGTGCTACAGGATCATATACAGTATACTTTAGGATTTCTCTGGTGAATAGAAAGTTCGAAAGAACAACATTTATTAGAAATAGAAATCCTTTGTGTTATAAATGTCTTTTACCATCACCTTTAGATGGTTCTAGCTGAATAGAATTATTCATTTGTACAAAAAAAAAGGGTACTGACCCTAAACTTCTGAATATATATCTTGTTTTTTGTCCTCAACCTTAATTCTTAAGAAGAAAACAACAGTTCTCACAGCCATACACTCCTTCAACATTGCACAATTCAGTTGAGAGTTTAACACTCACCACTCTTGATGGCTGCATTCTGCTGAACGTGTGTTTGGTTTTCATGACCAGCATTGAGCTTTTCTCTTGTCCGGGTTCTTCACGGCTTTCTTCGCCCAAACACAGCCGACACTGATAACATATAGTCCTCTACATCTCTCAGAGGAGGTTCATATGTGCTTTTCCATTCATTGAGAAACCAACCAAAAACCGGACAAGGCACTTGTTCCCACCTCCAAACACCCTCACAATTGGGGCCGGTATGGTAATGAGAGAGATTTGGGGAGGCCAGCAGATTGGGCCAGAGAGCGTCTCTTTGAGTCAGGATGGGGGGCGGCGTAGGTGTGAGGGTTTGGTTTAAGCGTCCTGAACGGCTGACCCTATAGTGATAGGGTCGAGAGCAACAGCAAAACAGAGAATTTGGTTCTTAGAACGTTCTGACAATGTTAGGTTTTGGTTCCCAGAATGTTCTGAGAACATCTTGTGGAGGTTTGTATTTTTTTTAGCCAGTAAAGTTACCTCTTTGGAAATAGAGCGTTGTTTTAAGGTTAGGAGAACATTCTGTGTTTGCTGGAAACAACCCAGATTACTACACCATTGTCTTACTTTGGATAACTTTTTCATTCTTTTGATGTAAACACCTGACTGAAGAGCTTCAAAACTCAAAAGTTAGCATAATCTATTTACTTGATTTGCTTACCTGCATTTTTATTATCATGCGTTTTTAATAGTAAGTGTAATTTGCTTGGGTGGAAGATTTTGGCTTATGTTTCAGAATCGCCGTCCAGCAGAACCACAAAGAACCGCTTACATGCCTAAAGCTCGAGATGATACAGCCACTAAATTACTGTTTAATCCACTGCCAGAGAACAAGGGACAGTCTGTAATTAACAATTAGCAAATGAAGTAATATATATTATTTGTCTCATGTGAAACTGAGCTAATGTCACGATACTGTACCAAAATCATTAGTCATTTATACTGGGTGTGCAATAGATTGTAATTCATGTAGATTCAGTCTATATAAAATATGGCAGAGTGAATGTCGCACAGATATGCTCATATATTTTATACTTTAGTGTAAATGTGTGTATTTAAATGTTTAATATATATATATATATTTGTTATAAAACCCAAAGGGTGACTAAATTAAATAAGACTGAATTTGAGTTAAAAACTAAAATGAATAAGATTTATATAAAGATTCACACTACAAATAAGTAATAATATGTGTATGATATTTCCATGGTTTTATATTATAGTTGTTATTCATATTACATTCAATTTTTTTATATATTTTAAATTTAAATTTTAGTTTTAGTTTAGTTTAGGTTTTCCTTTATTAGCTTTTCTAACTGACTGAAATAAAAGTAAAAAAAAAAAAAAGAAAAAAAAAAAAAAAATATATATATATATATATATATATATAATTTATAAAATAATAAATGTGATACAAGCACATAAC
>JAUMHE010000069.1:16494973-16544362 GCA_032359235.1 Enteromius mattozi | reverse complement strand
AACAATGCAGATTTATTTTCACAGCCACCTTTGCTCAGATTTACCAAGGGTGCCAATATTAGTGGAGGCCACTGTATTTATGTGTGTGTAAGTACATATATATATATATATATATATATGTTGCATCCAATTGTATAGTGATATCTGATGAACTGATGAATAATTTACCAAATTCTAAGCAGATAAGCATACAATAATAACCCAAGCCAAATATTTCTGGATAAGAAGCTTTTTCACAGGGATCAGTGAACCCCCATCACACAAAATTCCCCGTGCGTAGGAGGAAAGAGCAGGAAGATGGATGACCAAGCCCCTATAGTTTGATGGTATTGCCCATGTCATCAGCAAGAAACAAAGACAGAAAGCAGCAGCACGGAGAGGACGGGGAGCGTGGATCATTAGATGGAGAATCAACACGGGCCAGCTCAAATACCACTCTCATGCCGTTCATCTGTGTGTGAAAGTAGCGACTGTTTAAATTTCATGACATGAATGACAGAAGTTGAGTTAATTAGCTGTTGTTAATGTTATGTCTGATTTCAGATGTTCAGCCTTGTCCTGTTCAGTCAGCAGATATTGCTCAGGGCTCCTCAAATGATTCTTTGAATGCATAAAGACAAAACATCCACCCCCAATGAATGAGCACATGCTGGAGTACACAGATACGATAAAATCAACCAATCAGAATACAGCCTTCAAAAGACAAATATCATTTTCTTATACAACACCCAATCCAAAAGTTATCTTTAAAACATAATTTAAATCATAATCATCATATTCTCACCCTCCACTTGTTCCAAAGTAGTTTTTTTTTATCTACCAACAACTATTTTACTACCAACATTCTTCAAAGTGTCTTCTTTTGTGTTCAACGGCTAAAAAAAGAAACTCTTACAGGTTTGGAAAAACATTCTTTTAAGCTTGACGTTTCATGTTTGGATGTTATTGGTCAATAGCTACACACAGGCTGGAATTTTGATGAAAACGTGTCATTTAAACGTATATTCGTATAGCTCTTTAAAAAGATGTGTATCAGATAAAGTGCCTGAGTACAGTATCTGTGATTGTAGATACATTATCTGTAACACACGTGACGGAACGAATCGTAACGCACTGCTGCTCGTCTAAACCATGCGCGCCATAGGATTTGAACACGTGACGCGGTTTTCTTATCAGCGTCCGTCTGTGATAAGAGATCCATGTCGTGTCTGTGTTGTCCAGCAGATGGCGTCATATGCTGTGAAGTCACTCACACACGTGTCGCGCTCGTGAAGTTGCGCGAGTCGCCCGCTGCCGTTTGTCGCGAGGTAAACATTGTGAAACCTGTCTGCTCGGCGACATGGAAGTAATGGACAGCCCGTTAAATCGTGTAAGTGATTTTTTAAAAGCACAGTATAATATAAAATGTTCTGGTGAACTGTGGTTACCTGAGCTGTCATAACTGAATCATAACTGACTTGCTGGGTGTTTTCTTAAGAATTATGAATTGTAGCCTAATAACAACTGGCACGTGCTGTTTTGCTATTAGCCACTGTTTTAAGACTCAAGCGTCATTTTAGAAGAATCTTTGATGTTTTCCCACAGGCCCATCGTTTCGGCCGAAAGGCAGAACAGTTAGTGGCAAAGGAACATTTTGAAGAGGCGATTTCATGCCACAGTAAAGCAGCAGGTAAACCAATGAAGCCCCTTTTGTTCTCTTAAGAGCAAGCACACTTAAAGAATTGGATGAAGATAATGAAGGTATGAATGAATCTGTATTTGTTTCTTTCTGCTCAGAGCTGTTGAAAGAGGCCTTGTCAATAACACAGAGTGAACAGGTAAGACAGGTGAATTTTTTAATATTTAAATACAAAGGGGAAGCGTTTTTCAAGACATTTCAGTAGTTGAATACATATTACAAAAATCTCAGACACTGTGTGTGTGTGTAAAGACAGGCCCAAATGGAATTTGGAAAAATGTTTTCTATTTTTTTCTATGCAAAATTCAAAATTCTAATATTTTCTTATAGGATACTCTGAGGAATAAAAAGTTCAAAAGAACAGCTTTATTTATTCATGTGTCTTTATTATTTACTTATTTCTATTTACATATAGGTGTAAAATGTTACTTTTGAAGTGATATGCTTTTTTGTTTATTGAGTGTATTAAGTCGATTTGTTTCTATCCTAAGTAGCTAGTACCACTCAATCACTTGCAATTGTTTTATTCAAATTGCTTTTAAAATGGCTGTTGTTTATAAGTATATATCAGCGTCATATCAGTATAACCTGAAAAGCTTTAATGGAGAAACGGGGAAAAACTGAGTATTCTAAAATGTTTAAATGAATCTAAACAGAGGCAGCTGCTGTCATTGTGTAGTCATCTTTAAGGATGTTTTATAAAGTAATGTTCCTCCTGAATATATTGTACAAAAGTGGTTTTAAAAGGTCTTCCAGGTACTTTGTGAATGAAAAGGAACACTTGTTCTTTCATGTAAAGTGCACATTTGTACCTTTTCTTTCAGAGTCTATTAACTGTTGTAAAGCACAGCCAACATTTTAACCATTATCACATTTTCCGTCAAGGTACGGCTGTCTTTAGAGCTGCAGATAGACAGACATCTCCACCAGCAGCGACTGATCGAGATGAGCCGCAAACAGACCAGACTCAAAGGAACGCTCCTGGTCAGTCCTTCCAAGCACACCTCAGCCCTGATAACACACCGTACCAGTCCAGCAGCCCTCCAAAGTCCTCCACTCGGCTGGAAGGCTGCCAAAGATGACAAGACTCGTCTGGAAGAGCAGAGCACTGCCATCTCTGACCTGTGGAAGCTTGTGGCGCTTCTGCTGCTGGAGAACAAGCGTTTGCTGGAGGAGCGCGAGACACTGAAGGCAGAGAATGCTAGTTTGAAGAGAGACCTGTATGAGGAGCACCAGAGTCCTCTGGCTTCAGCGCTGGGCATGAGGCTCCTCCACGTGCCTCCTGAGCTCCAGCAGGAGATCCAGCTGCTGTTGAAGATGGCAAATGACAGCTAGATCTGCGTCACCGCTCGAAAGATTGGATAATTGAAGTTTTTTTGTCTGCATTTATTTGATCACAGATACAGTACAACAGTAAAAGGGATTACTATTTAAAGTGCCACTATTATAGGTTATGAAAGGTTCATATTTTGAGTCCCAAACAACAGGTTGACATGCATGCAAGGCTAAAAAACACTTTCATTTTCTTATAATATGCATTTATTTTTACATTATTTGTTGAAGGACTCCCAAAAGAGTCCTTCAACGATTCATTTTTCCAAACTCCTACCATGATTGGTCGATTTTATTTAAAGCAGTGTTTGTGAGCTTTTAATGCTCCAAAAGCGGCAGCTAGTGGCAAAGAATGAATATACTCAAGAAAACCAATAAGTGGATGGGTAATATGCTAATGTTTCATGATGATGTCAACATGAAACGGCTTGGGACGTTTAAAAAATGACTCATTTTTAATGATCCAGAGTCGACTCTTTTTTTTTTTGAGAGACAATAACTTTATGCATAGTGCACTTTCAGATTTAAAACTTTGAAGGATGATTTTTTACACACCACATAAAAGGTAATTTTCCTAAAATCCATAATAGGGGTACTTTTAAATAACTGTTTTTTATATTAATTTATTTTAAAATTTTATTAATTCCTGTGATGGTAAAGCTCAACATGCTTAACCTTAACTGTAGTTTTGGTTTCCACTAATATTAAGCAACAAAATTAGATTTCAAGATTATTAATAATAATAATAATAATAATAAATTTTCTTCAGCATTAAATCAGCATGTTAGAATGATTTCTGAAGGATTATGTGACACTGAGTACTGAAGCAATGATGCTGAAAATGCTGCTTTGCATCAGAGATCAAAATACAAAACATTCTTTTAAATTGTAATATTTCACAATATTACTGTTGTTTTTTAATCAAATAAATGCAGCCTTGAAGAAGCTTCTTTCAAAAACAACTAAACAAAAAATTTAAATTATTCCTAATTTGAATAGACTGTGTGTCCCCGATTTATTTAAATTTTTAAATACGTTTCTAGTCTTTCTAAACATGCATCAATAATAAAAAATTAATAAATCAGAAAAAACGTTTTCTTGTTCAACACACTCGATTCACTCCGAAATACATCACTACAGAAGTAAATGTGGGGTTACACTTTATTTTGATAGACCACTTTAATAGTTCTACTACATGTCTACTAACTCTCAGAGTAGACCGTTGGGGTAGGTTTAGGTTTAATAGAATAAGTTAACATATACTTGTAAAGTTTCTGATAGTCAGTATGTTGTATGTTCTGAACCCATCAAAAAAAGTGTTAGACGTTATTAAGCAGACAGTCTACTAATACTCTGTTGGCTGTGCTTTACAATAGTTTCTAGACTCAGAACATTAACACAAAGTGTTTAAGTAAGAAATGATTTTGAGTGAACTATCCCTTTAAATAACCTAGAAATCTAACAAAATCTTTTAATGGATATAACTGGATCACATAAACAGTCATGACAGACTAATCGATTTAGTTATTTCCATTTTTAATGGAAAATGTAAAACATCTCTTTAACTTCAATGTACATACAGTAGCAAACAACACATACAGCAAATAAAGCACACCATGTTATAGAAAATCATAATTAATATATATTTATATATGTATATTCTGCTATTTACATTACATTTCAGCTGAAAATCTCACAAGATCTTTTTTCTTTTTTTAAACAAACAGAATAAACTGTAATTCTGCACAGTGAATATTTGTCAAACTGTAAATAATTTAATGTTGCTTAAACATAATAAAACCTGTCCATTTGGCAGCTGCTGATGTGATGGAATGCTGCTAAGATTGTGTTAGAATCGCTGCTCTTTAAAACTGTCCGAAACACAGCATCACAACATGGTGAACACTTTGCAGTGCAAGAACAACTAATAAAGAACATGATGTGAATCGTTATCACCTTTGGAAAAACATATATTTGCCAGTGTCGCTCTTTCTAAAGGTTTTCCATGGTCTTCTGCATGTGCAGCAAGTGGAAGTGATGGGCGTTGAAGTTCATTGCACCTGTTTGGAGAGCACAGTGTACTACTTTTATCTCTCTGTTTGTCGTACCTCCCACCCCTACTACGCTTCCTGTCCGTGCAGGAAGACATGATGGGGAAGTTCAAACAAAGAGAACAAAATCAAAGAGAAGACAGTGACATCACAGAGGAAGTCTCAGAATCTTGCAGAGTGGCCCATTTTGTTAGAATCACATCTAAGAGATTTCTTGCTGGAGAATCCTGGGATTGTCTTTATGCTCCAAGGGTTTGGACAGAGGGGGAGGAGATGCATTGTCAGGACTCCTCCTGTTTCACATCTTCTGTGTTCCTCTCCTTCAAATGGTTCCTCAGTGTGGCTACAGCATCTTTCACAGAGTGATAAAAGATGTTCTTCACCTGAAGATGAAAAGATGTTGTGGAATCAGATTTTACTTAAAGATTTGTCTCATGCCTTACTATAACTTGGGAACACAAAAAAACATTATAGTATCAGTTTTGGCTACATCATCTGGCATGGGTCAAAAGCCTTTTTGAATAGAATAAAGTGAAAATGCTGTGAGACACAATGCCACACAACAAATCAGAAAGTAACGTTATATGAAGTGTGATTTTGGACCAATGAGATTGGTTTGTGGGTAGGTTTACCAGCATGATGCAGCAGAAATGGAAACTAAATGATCAACAAAACAGGTCACAGTAGGTAGATGGAGGTACCTGGAGTTTGTCTTCATAGTTCATTTGGTCTTTGAGAGGGCGGAGCTCCTGGGTTAGATAATAGGAGTTGTGTGCATGTTCAGGGGACACAAAGTCCACATTCACTTGGATGCAACTGTGCAGATTCATCACCTAAAAACACACAGCATGCATAAATATTGAATACTGAGTGACAGCTTTAGGAAACCAGTCATCCTTCCCAAGAGCCCAGGATGGATTGCTTTAGGAGGATGTAGCCGGTAATGCGAGTGCGGTAATGTACCTGGTGCAGAGCTCCAGCGGGGATGATAACAGCATCTCCGTGGAACTGGAGGAGTGTGCGGCTCTCTATGCCATATTCATCCTGTAGCTTCTGCCTCAGCCCAGGGCTCAGATACCAGCCGCTTTCACGCAGGGGGTCGGGATCACTGTCCCACTCTGAGTCAGAATCTGCCTCTGGATCTGCATCAGCCTGCTGCTCAGCAGCGACCTGCAAACACACACAGAAGCATAAATATCATATTCCCATTAAGGAGGAAGGGGGGGGGAGGGTATTGAAACAGCAATGCATGTTTAGTGAACTAATTTACTGCAAATTAAATATAAGTTAATGGATGTTTTTAGGAGCATTCACAGGGAAAACAACAAAGGGCACAAGACAGAGCCTTGTGGCACACCATACTGAACCAGCGTTATATCAGACGACTCATCTCTTACCAGCAATTAAATACGTTTGTAAGTTTTACAAGGAGTGCAATACCTTTTGAAGAAACTCCTGGATCTTTTGTAGGTCTTTACTCATGTAGATGTGCCACAGAGCACCTGGCGTCTCATTAGGGTCTTTCAGTCGTTTCTTTACACTCTCATCCAGAACTTCTCCATCCAAGAGCTTTAGTACCCCTATCACAAAGAGTTTGACAGCCAAATTAATACAATGGTGCACATAAATTATTGCTCACAATATTCCATAAAAGTTCTTATTTAAAGGACACAATACATGTTTTACTTCAGCAGACATTTCTAAGACACTAATTATGCAGGTATACTGCTGAGCGGCAAATCTCAAGCCTAGTAAACAAGAAAAAATGTATTTCCATTACATTCAAAATAGCTTTAATAGATGCATTATGGCAGCAGTGATCTCACACAAAGTGAATTATTGAATCATCTTATTTTCAAAAAACAATTTACAGAATTTCTATGCATCCTGATCCTCCTCTCTTACAAAGCAAATCATTTTACGGTTAAATTATGTATATGCAAAACTACTAAGGCAAAATAAATATTTTAGAGGAAAACATCAGTGCCACAATATCATGTTTACGTACAAGTACCTGCTTTGGATGAGGCTCCATTTCCTTTGGCCACCCCGACATATACCAGAATACTCATGGTGTCTGAGATTTCAACATGTAGATTGCTGGTCCCGAAGTCTTGTTCTGGACATGCTGTTACACCTGAACAAACATTGGAACATAAGGTCCATTGCATAACAAAGAGCACAACAGCACTGTCAGTGAGCGCAGGAAAGAAAGAATACCGTGGGCGCAGCAGAGGCGAGGACCAAGGTCAGGTCGAATGAAGAAGGAGGGCAGATGTGAGGCCAGGTTCAGATATGCCTCTGGGTCTGTGTACTCTGGTACCGGCAAAGACTTCATCACATCATGATATCTGAGGTGGGTGAAAGCATTACATCATCAAATTCCTCAGTAAAACCTCATTACACACCATAAAAGCAATGTGAATTTTTTTAAATGGAAAAAATATATATAATGAGTTCAACTGTGTTTACTTTATAATTGTGTGGTTTAAGCTGACTTGACGGTTTAATACAATTTACTCATTTATAGTGAATTCTTGTGTTTTTGTGATTTTCAAATCAGGAAATAAGTGTAAAAAAGTAATATAAAATAAGTGTACAGTGTAAGTGTAAAATATAAAGCAATTCTGCATTTTTCCTTAATTAGAAGAACGAAAGTCATTTATCACTTGAAGTTCATGTGTCTTTATTTCTGGAACTTCTTTTACTCTTTTAATGCATGCCTGAGTTCCACACTTGAGAAGAGGTTTATTCAAATACCAGTGAAAGTACATACAAATCGAGGAAGCATTAGCAGTACAAAGTGGTATTCTATTCAAATTCTAGAGAGGTCTGAAAGACAACATATGCTTCAAATGTGTCCAAGGGCGACAATACCTGGCAGGCATGAGGGCCAAAAACTCCTCCCCTGATGGCCAGTCTTTCAGTCTATACACCACTGACTCCCCTTTATCAGATTTAGGTCTCTCTGCGGGTCACATACACAAGAACGCAAATAACATTTAGTCCACGGAGTGCAAATTCATATTCAGCAAATTTGAATAGAATTATGAGTACTTAATCACTCACTTGATGCATCTTCAAAACCATCCCAGAACTCCTTGACCTTGGAGTTTGTGACGCTCCCATCTCTGCAATTGTAGAGGTCACTATGAAGGCTGGAGAACTCGCGGCTGAAGTGCTCAGGCTTCCACAGATTAGCGTTCAAACTCTTGTGCAATCCGGACACCAGCACTGGCTAAAGAGACAATGCTTTTTTACGTCGTGTTTTCATACAAGACAACGTTTTGAATGTCTTGTTGAAATTAATCAAAATCAGTGGTTACTTTTAAGTAATTAAACCACATTTCAGGTTTCATCTTGTCAATCCTAATTTTTATAGAAAGTAAAACAATACTTCTTTTATGAGTTAATTTCCTTTTCACCCAGTATCTGTAGGGATATAGTTAATACTCCACTAGCGGAAGCATTACAAACCTGCTCTTGTGTCCAGTTCTCTTTGAACAGTCTTTGGTTGCCTTGGTGACGGTGATCTTTGAGCCAAAGCAGCTGGTGGTTTCCTAGCCAATCGTGAGGGACAATGGCGTGGGGATCAGCCAATGGGCTTTCATCAAGCTTCACACCCTCTGGCCGCTGTCCCACCTCCCCTTCTGCCAGCGAATCCTGATTCAGCCCCACCCTGGCCATCTTTTTAGCGGGAATCTTATTTTCTACTACAGAAGCAATGATGTCATCCAGGATGTTGGGCATGCGAGTGTTTTGGGCTACCTAAAGAACGAAGCATGAACAGAGTCATACACCTAGTGTAGTTATCATCATCTTATTTACCAGTCTATATATATCTAACCTGTTCAGACAAGTTGTAAACTGGTGCAAAGGCACCTCCGGTGGCCCCGAGACGCAATTTCCCAGCTGTGGAGGTCAAAAGGTCACGCAATGTTGATCCTTGTTCGGGGCTTGAGGACTTCCTACTGTGAGCTTCCATACCATCACACCCTGCCTTTTCTATAAATAAGAGGAAACAACAGGTCAAGAGCAGTTTACTCAGAAAATACATAGAATTAGCCAGAACTGTGTCAGAAGCAGGCAAAATGGGAAGTTACCAGTGGCAAAAATAAAGTGACACAAACACAGCATCACACAACACATTGTGACCCTGGAGCACAAAACCAGTCTTAAGTCACTGGAGTATATTTGTAGCAATAGCTAAAAACACACTGTATAGGTCAAAATGATCGATTTTTTTTATGCCAAAAATCTTTAGCATATTAAGTAAAAATCATGTTCCATGAAGACATTTTGTAAATTTCCTACTGTAAATATATTAAAACTTATTTTTTGATTAGTAATATGCACTGCTAAGAACTTAATTTGGATAACTTTAAAGGTTATTTTCTCAGTATTTTGATTTTTTTCACCCTCAGATTCCAGATATTCAGATATTCAATGAAAAGCTTATTTATTCAGCTTTCAGATGCTGTATAAATCTCAATTTTCAAGAAACAGACTGGTTTTGTCTGGTCACATTTGAGGTTTAATACACTATAAACCATAGATTTCATGTTAAGGGCTACCTTCATGTTGTGAATAGTGCTGTCAATCAGTTAAAAAAAATTAATTAATCGCACATATTTTCTGAAATTAATCATGATTAATCCCACCTAACATTAACACTTTTAAATACACTTTTATATTGCAATAATTTCATATTCAATCTTCAAGTGAATGTAGAAACAACATAAATACAGTATATTTTTAATATTTGGGTTTTTTTACTAAAGGGAGTACCACTGATACCAATACTGATGTCTGAAATAATAACGTAATGTTGACTGTATTAATGTAATTTTATCAATTTTAACATTTAAGACTTTAAACAAGTAACTTAATGAATAACAATCTTCACATAAACCCATTTTAATAAATGTCATATTTACCAGTGCCCTTCAAGTATGAAACTGAATCAATTTTGTCAAACACTAAATTCTAACTTGAATATAGATAAATCCTTAAAGCTTCAAAGGTTATTTATTTCCTCTTTTTTCTTTTGTTCTTCGATTAACAGACATCACAGCAGCTGGGATTTTGGTTTTTTGGCTGCTATAAATTTAAGACATGCCGCTGCTCAACGTGACTGATCTGACAAGCATGCTCACAGCTTCATTTGCACTTTAATACAAAGTAATACACGCTACATCGTGCATCTGAAGAGCGTACACTACGTGCTACGAGCACAATATAACAAGACAAGACAGGAAAATTGGTTTTTACTGCCAACATTTTTGGAAATCATTATTCACCTACATTAATGTTCGAATTTTGACAGCACTAGTTGTGAAAAAAACAAGCAATAAAGCTTTTCATTGTGCATAGCTTGTCGTGAACTATATTTAAATGACAGAGATACAAGTGCAGAATGGATGCAGTTTTGGTTTTGGTTTGCAGTGTTTGTGTAGGACATTCCTTACCTCTTTTCTCAGTGTGCTCTTTCACTGTGACACGTGAGTTCTTCTGATGATCTGGGATCTGCCGGCTCTCCAAATCACTCTGATCTGTGTCTGAAAGCTAATGTCACACCAAACACTCTTTCATGAAATGTTATTCAATCAATTATTCAGCTTCACATGCATCTAAACACTCCTGTAGCCCAAGCAGCAGAGCAGAGGTGTCCAGTCTTGCTCTTGGAAGGCGAATGTTTGCAGACTTTTGCTCCAACACTTTCAACATTTTCTAGTGCATTTAAAGACCTCGATTAGTTGGTTCAGGTGTATTTAATCAGTTTTAAATCTCAACTCTGCAGGACCCTGGCCCTTCAGGAGCAGCTTTGGACACGATGCAGTAAAGCATTGTGTTTGCAATGCCAAAGATATAGGTTTCATTCCCTAATTTATGTAATAATAAACTGTATACTTTGAATGCAATCTAAGTTGCTTTGGATTAAAGCGTCTGCAAAATACATTAATGTAAATGCAAAGTGAAACTCTAAATTTGTCAGGACATAAATAAGCAAATACATAATGTGAAGTTGGCATCTTACTGGTGAGAGTCCATTGGTAGTGGCTGTGCTGGGGTTGTGAGTTTTGCATTCAGTGCAGGAACAATGGGACGGAATTCCAAACTTTTCTCTCATTGAGTGCACAGACCTCTGCATGTCCACCAGTACTTTGGGAAAAATTACATTGCACTACTTTTACTATGAAGTACACAGTCAAAGATGACACCAAACCAGATGTTTAGATACATATAAGTACACAAACCTATACCTATGCTTACCTGTTTCAGGGACAATTTGAGTAGGCATTAAGTTCTTGAAGTCATGTGGCTGGTTCTTCACACATCGGACCCAGGTATACAGTTCCTTATCTGAACGACGAAACATACAAATTGTTGGAAACAGAAACAGCCCCCCCCCTATTGTTACAGTAACAATAGAAATTAGATTTGATAAATTTTTATTAAAATAGTTTTTTTAATAAAATTTATTTTTTATAAAAACCAAATTTCCACCTTTCTAATCCTAGAATTTTTCAATTTCTTGTTTTTTCCAAATTTTCCATGACCATGGGAATCTTGTTAGGGAGACAATGTTGGCCAAAAAAACAATAGCAACTATTTTTTTAACAAGCTAGACCAAAACCTAACTAGTGTAAACCAACTTGAACCGGAATGGAAAGTCTAAGCTGGTTTTTCCAGAGAGGTGAAAAGAAAAGGGCAACCTATAGGTAAATTAGGCTAAAATCAATAGGAAAATCTGTGATGCATTTGCAACTGACCTTTGGCTTTCTTCTTCTCTCTGGCTTTATAGCAGTCCATGCAAACCACAAAGCCACATTTATGACAAGCCCAGTGCATGTTGAAGAGAGTGGCCTCGCACGCATCACACATCTCCCTCACACCTCTCACTGCTCGCTTCCACATGATCTGAGCTGAAGAAAGGAAAAGAGAAAAAAAGACAGCAGGCCAAGGTGAAAAAGACAAAATGACAAGGAATAAGAGACTTTGTGTATGTGTCATTCCACACAAACATACTGTCTTTCTTGACCCAGGTGAAAGCAGTGTCCTCTGTCTTTATGAGCTGGCAGAACTTGTCTCCGATGAGCGCGAGGACGGATTTTGATGTCTCAAGGTCCATCTTTCTTTTCTTGTTGTCCTCCTCGTCCTCTGAGCTGCCCGTCCACACCGTAACCGCCTCCTCATCTGTCTGCTCAGACACCGAAAACCCATTCACACGGATAACGCCGTTCTTACTGTACGACAGACTGGAGAGAGAGGGGGAAGAATTAGTGTATGTATAAACTGTGCTGTCCGACTGATGCTGCAGTTGGATTTTAAAAAGACAATCTTTCAGATGTTCTTATTTTCATTAAACGTGCAAATCATGGATAATTATCATGTTTTAAACAAACTTGACATTATAGCTTTACTCCACAGTCCTTCATGAGACTAAAGTAAATATTTCACTAATGGTGACCCAAATAAACCCCAAATAAAGCGCATCACAGGGACCTTGGACCACAAAACCAGTAATGTGTCAATTTTTGAATAAATAAGCTTGCATTGATGTATGGTTTGCTAGGATTGGACAATATTTGGCTGAGATACAACCATTTAAATATCTAGAATCTGAGGGTGCAAAAAAATCTAAATATTGAGAAAATCACCTTTGAAGTTGTCCAAATAAAGTTCTTAGCAATGCATATTACTAATCATAAATTAAGTTTGAATATATTTACAGCAGGACATTTACAAAATATCTTCATGGCACATGATCTATACTTAATTTCCTAATGATTTTTGGCAAAAAATATATTTTTGACCCATACAATGTATTTTTGGCTTTTGCCACAAATATATCCCAGCGACTTAAGATTGGTTTTGTGCTCCAGGATCACATTTGTTCAAGTACAGTGCCAATAATACTGAAGACTGACCGTCTAAAGTAGTAAAATCGGCAGAAGACGGGAGAGATGGCAGGCTCCTGAGATTTACGTGAGCGATCCAAGCGACACTCTCTGCACTTCTGCACGTTGGGGCCGACCTCTGCACACGAGTCGTCTTGTAAGAACGCTTCTCCGGTTTGCTTGAGCTTCCTCACCTTCCTCCAGTCTTTCAGCACAGAGCGAGGGATGCCATCTGAGGCAGAAATCACATAGCTGAGCAAAGTACACATTTGTATCTCATTGTTGGTTTGAATATGCACGGTTTGAATTGTCATGGCTTTCATTCCCAGTTCTGCCATGGTGAAACTGATACTCAATTACATTTTGGCAGAAACAGACAGTATGCGTAATTATTTCTTGCTTAAAAACAGCTGCTATCGGATGAAACACTGAATAGTGCAAAAGGTACGTTATTTTCCTATTCATATTTTCTAGGTACTGGAGAATAATCTTCTATAAAGACCAATCAGCTTCGAGATGACTCGACACTAAAACATTTGATTAAAAAAAAGAATCATTAAAAAAGTGAAAAAGCCAGAATAAAATAATATAAACATACTAACTATAATTGACACACATTCTCTGTGGAGTTTGTCATCGGTAATACCACTGACAATGTTTTGAACTAATAATTAACATTTTCTTTGGCATTTAAACAGGTGGAAAAACTCACTGCTGTTAGCGAGTCTCTGTTGAGGCTTATCCTTTGCACTTTGCAGAGTTCCAATGGGTTTGGCCTCTTCCTCTTCTTCCCCCTCCTCCTCCTCCTCCTTCTCTACTTTCTTCTTCTGGTGGTCATTCTGCTTGATTTTTAAAGAGGACTTGGGCTTTCGTTTAAATCTCCTTCCTGATCCACCACTCTCGCTTTCATTGCCAGAGTCTCCTCCAGTCTCGCTGTCACCGCTGGACTCTAATAGCCGTTTCTCTCCTCGTTTCTCCCTCTCAGGCTTCACATGAACCGGGGTTGATCGTTTTTCAATAGATTTCTTGTCCTCCACAACTGACTCCTTGCCCTCCAGCTTGCCGTTTCTGTCCCAGACAGGTTTAACATCATCTAAGGAAGACTTCTTGCCCACTGTCACTGGTTTCTCATCGGCTATGACAGATTTTTTGTCCTCTGAATTGAAACTTAGAGCACTACCAGCAGACTTCCTATCCTCTAAACCAGACTTCCTGTTCTCTTGAGTCTTCTTGTTCAATATTTTGGACTTTCTGCTCTCTAGGGATGGATTTTTATCCTCCTGACTGAACCCATTATCCACCAGTCCGTTAACTTCCTGTTTGATTGGCACAGAGGTGTTGGTCAAAGTTACAATAGTCTTAGTGCCATCTACTGTTTGGGAGATCGTGCTGCCTCTGTCTTGCTCAGAATGGCGGGTCAACCAGGCTTTTTTCAGTTTATGGTAGTTGTTCTGGCCAGATTGAGATTGGCTGGTTACAGCTGAAGCGGGTGCATGCTCATTGGTAAGTAAACCTTGCTTGGTTGTCGGCACAGGGCTGGAAGTCCCTGATGCCAGTCCGAGACATTCAGAAGAACTAGTGTTGAATACAGGCTCTTTTTCTCTTCCTGTAGCATGTGGAGAACACACCGGGTGTGTAGTGAGCGTAGTGCAAGACCCAAACCTGCTATTTGAAAGGTGAGAGGTATGTTTCATAGCGTTTGAAGGATGCGTAGTGTGTTGAGGCTGAATCGTATGTGTGTTATGTCTAGATTCAGCAATAGCTAGTCCAGCTCTGTGTTTCTTCAGGTGAGGGAAGTCTCTAGAAGTGCAACAAGAGGTGGGAAGGGACTCCATCTTCAGTTGAACAGCACCACTCTCTCTTCTCTTGCAGGGTTCTGCTATTAGGTCTATCCTAGAGTGTGCAACATTCATATTTGTTAAGGGTTGAGTACTAATAGGTTTAGCTGTCATGTTTATGGGTGCACTGAGATCTCCCTTTTGGGCTGTCATGTTGATGGGGTGAACAGTATCCAGAGGGGTCCACAGGACACCTCTCTTATGCTGAACACCGCTCTCCTTTGAGTGTGGGTTGGACAAATGGTCCAGTGGTCTTATGTGGCTGCAGTGCATCTGGGAAACTGAGCTGTCAGACACTGTGTAACTTATTGTTGTATGTGTGTGGTTTGTTGGACGTACAATGACTGACGCAGTGGCTGACTGTGGTTTAACTACACCTCCATTTGTTGTGTGTCCTCCGCCCAATTTCTCTCTGCCATACATGACTTCACCCCATTGGGTATCGTAGGCTTGTAACAGCATTGTTGCTTTCTCTGGCACAAGTCTTTTCCCATCTAAGGCGACATGTTTGAGTTCAGGCAACAAGGTGGGTGGCCTCTGTTGCTTCTGAGCTTTTCCTGGCAAGCTCATTGGCTGAATAGGTGTGAGAGTAGGCGGGGACAATCTGCCATGTCCAGGGTCTTTCGAAACCACAATGGTTGGTGCTGGAGGGTGAAAAATAGGCGCACGGTGGAGTAAAGGCACATTGCGTGGAGAAGAAGAGACAGATATGATAGAAGACCCCGGCCCCCTTCTCTCTACAGACGCTACCTCTGCTGCTTCCATGGAAGATGCTTTATGAGCCAGCTGCTCTGTGATCTTCCCCAACAGACCTTCTTCTTTCTCATGGTGGCGTTTAACAAGAGGAGGAGGTCTGGCTCTCATTGAGACCTCTGAGCTGGAGGAAGTTAAGACGGGGGCAACTGTGTTGCTGGCACTGAGCCTCTCGTAGAGTTCTTTGCTGGCTGGCACTCTGCGCTGTGGAGTCTTGTTCTCCACGCTGTTAGACAGAGAGGCATAGTAGCTACTCGGAGTGAGGGTTGGGGTGGGATGGGCTGACTGCGGACGGGGAGGTAGAGTGTGTCTGAATGCATGCACATCTCTCTCTCTGTCTCCGTCTCTGTCTCTGTCCATCTCTCTCTCCCTCTCCTTGGCAGATGTGGGGTTTCTAAAGTATCGTGGTTCTCTGTCTGAGCCCAGTTTAGCAGTGAATGGTGCCACCTCACTGCTCTCCTGAAGAATGCGCCGGTTCTCTTCCTGGTAGCGGTTAGGTCTCTCTCCTGTGAGGTCATAAACAACAAGTGGCTGTTTGGTTCGACTTGGGGCAGACTCAAGGGCGACTGGGCAGTAAGTCTGCCCATTTTTGCCTGCTGCTGTGCGGAGACGCTCCTGTTCAGACTTGAGGTGAGTGTGGAGGAGTGTGCTCTCAGTGACAGCTCTTCTATCCAGCTCTCTAGAAACAAAAACAGCAGGAATGAATGTGGAAGAGAGCTTGTCAGAATGTCTAATAAGTAGGATTTAACTGACAGTGAACCATAGGAAATTAATTCAAAATTAATGCACATAGTTAATGCACACTCAAGGTTGATAAAGTAAGTTTTAATAATTTAACAGTCAGGTCTTGTTTTAGACTACCATTACTAGCTTGTAAAGAATATGGCGAAGTGATATGAAAGTATAGTGCTGTCAATAAGCCGCAACATCTGCCAGTCTGTTACAAAGCAACAATGTTGTGTTATTTAAGGCACAAAAATTATATAAAGTGGGAAAAGCGTGTAGGAGTTAGCTGAAAACTTACTCTGTAGTTTTGGAGGAGGGTGTGCAATGCTGAGTGTTCCTTGACACTCTCTGAGGGTCTGCACTGGAGGGTCGGATGGGTAGTGGGGGTTGTAACCCTTGACCATCTGCATTAGTAACAGTGGTGGGCTGAGAAATCCAAGGGCTTGGGGTGTTCTGTTACCACACAGACAAACATACAGTGTTTCATACAAATTTACAAGACCTGTTTTAGTTTGATAGAGAAATTAATCTCTATCTATCAAAAGACATCAAAGCTTAGCTTTTCATAATATTAAATAAAATACTAAATAAAATTAAACCGTGTGCAAGGACATAAGCCAATCCATTTCAATACAAGAGAATACTTTGTGTGTACACTATCATACACACACACACACTGAGAAACACAATCTTGTTTATATCCATAGTACATGTGAAGATGAATAGTGGTTTACAGACAACTCAAGGATGTCCTCCTGATAGCATATGAATAAAACAGGGGGGGGGGTCTGCAGCCTGGATGACTTTCTTTCAGTTCATCATTCTTTTCATTGCTTGCAGTAGCTTTCTTTCTCATTTTCTTGTTCCCTAGTCTCCTGTCCATCTCTATTCAGCCTGTCACAATTTAAACAACCCACTGCAATATATGTCTATAATACCATAACCTGCCTCTTGATGCTTTATATCGGCTTAAAAACTAAACCAGACAATATATATGACAGCCTTATAAAATCCAGAGGAGCCAGCATAATACACACAATGTCTACAGCAGAATTAGCAGAAAGGGAGCTTTTTTCCAGTGTGCACACCTCAGGGTATATGATCTGCTTCATCTAGACTTCTCCCTGACAATCTGAGGTATAGCTATGATCTCACAAGTACCATAACAACTACACAAATATCATCATCTGTATACACAACAATGCCATGAATAACACAAAGCATGTGCTACCAATACAACTTGTTGGAGCGCTTACAGCCTATTTTGACTCGAAAATACTTATGGAGATAGTCAGTAATGCTGTCAGTAATTATTCACCCTGATGTCATTTCTAAACCCGTAAGACCTTCGTTCATCTTCGGAAAACAAATTAAGATATTTTTTATTAACTCCCGAGAGCTTTCTGACCCTGCAAAGACAGCATGGGTCCTACTACGTTCAAGGCCCAGAAAGGTAGTAAGGACGTTGATAAATATAGTCCATGTGACATCAGTGGTTTAACCCTAATTTTATGAAGCTACGAGAATGCTTTTTGTGCACAAAAAAAAACTAAAGAAAACTTTTTTTTTTTAAATTGCATCACGGCACTGTTCAGTAAAACTGTTAAATACCTACAAAACTTTGCACACAAAAAGCATTTTTTTAGCTTCATAAAATTTCAAAAGTTTACCCACTGATGTCACATGGATTATTTTAATAATGTCCTTCCTACCTTTTTGGGCTTTGAATGTGCCAATTGCTTTGCTGTCTATACAGGGTCAGAAAGCTCTCGGATTTCATAAAAATATTTAAATTTGTTTCCCGAAGATGAACAAAGGTGTTACGGATTTAGAAAGACGTGTGAGTAATTAATGACAGAATTTTCATTTTTGGGTGAACATTTCTTTTAAAAATCCACTATAATTGTGTTAAAAGCTATTTTGACTTTCTATAATCCACCTATTCCTCCAAACCCATATCCACGTGGGGTTGCTGGGATGCCAGTGAAGAGAAACACCCAGGATTGATGGGTAGACCATCACAGGCCAAACACACAGAGACATCCATCTCACATCTACAGATAAGTCCAATTCACCGATTCTTCATGTCTTTGGATTGTGCAGGGAACTGAAGCACTTCTGGCTACTTACTGTCATCAGTTCCCAGTTCCTCACAAGCTCTTTATTTGTCAGAGCAACAAACTCTGTGCCCACAGCTCCTACTAGGTGTAATATCTTAACTGACTCCAGAATCTGGGATGTGCATGCTAGAAATGTGTGAGCCCACTTACACTCCTCACGCTGCTGTCAGAGATGCCAGCACCATCTGGGTGTGTCCATTTGGATGCTTGCAGGCCCAATCCAGGGTAGCTATGGGCTCCGTTGGGGAAAGGAGGCCACAAGAAAGGATAGAGACCAAGAGGTGCCAGACGAGCTGCACCAGAGGTCTGGCCCAGGAGAGACGGGTTACCTGGAAGGGCCAAAGGATGATGGGGAAGTCCCAGGGCTCCGATACGAGGATGTCCAGACAAAAGTGCAGGAGGCAGGAGGGACGGGAGGAGGTGCGGATGAGGGATGGTTGAGTGGGGTGTGCTCAGGGAGCAGAGGGGAGGCTGGGAGTGGAGGGGAATGGGTGAGAGGTGTGCAGGGTGAGGGGAGGGACTTAGTAGCTTGCTATGGGAGGAAGCAGGGGTAAGGCTGGGAGAGCTGGAGGAGGGAGAAGGCGTCTTTAGGTGATGTTTAGGGTTTGGGGGCGTGTGAGGGGGCTGAATGTAGGTGGGATGGGCCTCAAGCTCCGTCCTGATTAGTGCAGGGTCTCTGTAGATAGTGAAGGGCTCCTTCCGGTCCACAATGAGGGGACTTCTGGTGGACTTGTCAGGAGTGGGAGTGCGATTAGGCGTATGGGAAGGAGAATGTGTTGGGGTTCTGGATCGGTTTGGGGTTGGAGAACGGGTCTGAATCAAGACTGGAGTTGCAGAGCAGGTCACTTTGGGATTGGGTGCCATTTTATGGCCGCTAAGGATCCTGTCCATTGACTTAGCAAAAGGAGCAGCATCCTTCAACAGGCCGATCTCTAGAGACGCACTCTGCTTCTGCCTGGACGTCTCCCATACAGTCTGGGGCTTAGATATGATCTCGGGAGAAGAGCAAGGAGTGGTGTGCACACTAGGCTTGGGGGCAGCTTCAAATGAAGGTCCATATTCTGCATTCACAGCTGCTGGAGAACAACTCTGTTTAGAATCTGCATCCTCCTCTTTGTTGCAAGGTATGACTGGAGAACAAGGCGGTGGTCCTCTAGGCTCCTCATCTACTGGGACTGTATTGTCACTGCTGCCTTCAGAATGGGGAAATTCTGACCTCCTGACCTGTGGTTGGTTAAACTCTGACCCCCTAGGCTCTGCGTTGGTGAACTCTGACCCTCTGACCTCTGGATCATTCGTCGACATCTCGTGCTCGGCCTCTGCTCCTTCACACTCCAGAGGTGACGCATGTAGCAGCACACATGTGGCTTCCATGGAGACCAGCTGCTCACTCTCTTGGGACGCCAGAAGCGCAGACACGGCCTCTGAGTCCTCACGAGATGCCCCCTCGCTCCTGTCCTCTATTTCCGTCATCCCTCCTTCGCATTTCTCTTCCGATTTCCCACTACTAACAAGAGCACCAGACTCCGGTGCATCTGTGTTCCTGAATGCTCCGTTGCAAGATGCACTAGGGGAATCAGACAGAGAAGTTTTCCCCACTTTCTGAGTCTCGCTCTCTCCTAATTGGTTCGGCGAGGGTTCCCCGCCTCTTTGGGAGGGGTGAACCTCACAGTCCAATGGCCTCTTTGAAGTGTTACGCTGTTTCAGCTGTCTCTTTGATCCTGAATCCGATGATGAATCCTGCGCTCTGCAGCTGGAATTTTCAGAATCGCTGTTCTCTGACAGGTCGGACACACTGCCTGCTTTCAACCTCTTTAACCCACATCTATTCCTCTGCCTGTCGTCTTTTTCCTCGTCTTCTTTCCTCCTCTTTCTCTCACTATTGCTGTTTTTAGATTTGGAAGAATCTAAAAAATAACATCAATAGTACTGATTTAGAAAAAGTTACACAGCTACTGTACATGTACGATTCTCATTAACATTTTGAAAAAATGGGAACTCTGTATCAAGCTAATGCCAGAAATCTGAATCCAGCTAAATGTAATTTAACACAGATAGAGCTTGTAATATCATTATAATCATTACCCATGGCTACAGCTCACCTTTTGCCTCATCAATCCTCTTTTCAACCCTCATGCCTTCTTTTTCATCCTCTTCCATGCTGCAGTTCTGTGTACTCATCTCAGACTGATGCTGCGCTGGCCTGGAGCTGCACACCTTCAGCAGAGAGACAGGGTGTGTTGTCTAACTAGAGGATGTAAAAGTATACTGCTGTGATGCATTTGAAAATGTTTCAAAGTCTCTACCTGGTCATTTGTAGTAGTGTTGTTTGATATGCTTCCTGTGCCCTGGAAGCAGATAAAAAGGTAATAAAGACAAGACAAAGACAAGACACAAACATTTACTTGGCATTTACTAGGACATACCAAGTAATGCAATACTATGTGCACACATATACAAAAACGAACGTCTTCACTCACAAGAAAAATTCTATTGATCTTGGTGATATGTGATTTGCATTTTGAGTTGTCTCCCATCAGCGAGGAGTGGGTGATATCATCTAGCAACATCATCTGAACCAGTGACGGATCTACATTCATCTCACGAACCTTTTAAAGAGGAAAAAATAAGCTTCATTTAAAACACATTTTTACATAATCCTACTATATGCAGCTTGATATATAAGTGTGTTTATGTGGTCTCACCTGGTCAGTCATGACAGCTACGGTTCTGTTGTTCAGGTCGTGATGTGTGATGACTCCAGACAGCCACTGGGTTTTGGACTTCAGTCTGAACACTTTCACTCTCAGGCCCTTTAGAGAACAAGCACCTGTCGCACAAAAGCAAATATCACACACATCAAAGAACTACTGCTCACTCTAATCCTCAAATCACGACTGAAATCAAATTATAAACACACTCTTGACAAATCAGTTCTCAAATGAATCAAATTCTTATTTGAGCCAAGTCTGACCCATAAAATGAACAATGTATAGTATGATGTGGCAGAATTCACATTAACGCACCAGTGCTTCATATTATTGCACCAGTAAGGTAAACAAACTATGTAACTAGGCAAAAGAATTAGTTACAATCATAATTAATAAAATTAATTATCAAACTTTATTGTCTTTTTTTCCCCATTTCTCTTGTGATCAGTTGACTATTTGCATTGTTTTCATGCTAAAATCTCTCAGTCTTGGAAATAACCCTGTAATGCATGGCTTCTTGTGGCTATTTACCATCTTCATGTAAACTTTAATTGAATAAGCCACAGTTAAACATGTGATGCATGTGATTTTGATTTTACAAGAACATGTGAACTGAACCATAAACAACCACATTCACACTACATCTAAACCAGACACGATGCAGCACGATTCTAGCGACAAGCAATAAAACAAGCCATGACAAAATCAATCATACATTTTGGCCAATAAGCAAGCACTGTTATGCACTCACCACAAAATGAGTATATATTTTAATAAAACAAACAATTTCAACATGATTTCAAATACATATTCACTGGCTATATAAACGTTTGTTATGGAACGCACTTGTTTGTTCACAGTGTTGGTGAGTAACTAGTTACATGTAATGGTGCTACATAATTCAATTACAAAATAAATGTATATGCTTTATATATTTAAGTTTTTTTCCAAGGCTTTTTTTTAGACGCCAGTGTTTCCTCTCATTGCTATTCTTGTTATGATCTCAAATCTGTGTTTAACCTCAGAAACATCTCAAAGCCGTAATTATAACTGTAAGGTTAAGCCTGCTTGTGTAAAATTATTAACGGCTAATTTGTACCTAACAGCTAACCAGGTAACCCATTACATTTCCAAAGTAACTTTCCCAACACTGTTTATTTGAATATCACAGTTCGAACATTCTTGCTTTCTTTATTTTCAAGATCTGGGGTAAATTATACATTGTCACTTTAATCTAGTTATTTCAGTCCTGCACAATGATAATCAAACTACAATTAAACCCCTTTAAGATTATACAAAGCTCATAATCAGCACTTGAGATTATCACTGTGATTAGACACAGTTTATATGTTCTTGTTCCCAGCCACAGAAATTGAAACCATTTCTAAAGTTATTTATTGTGTATAACTGTTGTGGCTGGTTAGGACAAAAACTGTGATTAACATAAAACATGTTATTGTGTGTTTCTGCACCTAGTGTTGGGCTAATGAACTTTTGAATACTGATAATAAACGTGAACTTGTTAACAACAGTATCTTGTAATGTTCTGCAGTAGTATCTTTAACATATGTGAGCGCCAAGTGCTAATGAAGATAATTCCTCTGTGTACTCAAGCAGAAAGAATATACAGAGCGAAGATGTTTGACATGAAGTCTTCAAACAGTCAACTCAGAGTTGATCAGATTTTCTCAAACATCCTTATCAATAGCAAACTAACAGAACAGATACCACAAACAAACCAAACCACAGTTTCCTCACACAGCTCAGTATTACACAGAAGAATGAAAGCAGAGAGAACATAGGCTAGAATACCTTGCTGAAGAATGTTCTGGAATTGGTTTTGTTTGAGCCAGGCCTGGACCTGTTCCTGCAGAGACGGATCATCTCTCACAGCTGGATTTCCACAGTCCACTTCATCCTTTAACAGCAAAACAACACAGCTTGAGACAAGTTCTGGTTTCCTTCCTTTTCTTTTTTTTGAGGAGTGCTAAAAATTGTTTCTGTTATGAGCACATCGAAGGCTCCAAAAGCAAAGATGAAGATGAAGGAAAGCAACAGTTGCATACCAGACAGATTTAGATGAGGGAGGGACGTCAGAGAGAGAGACACCGCACACACACACAGTATTACACATGGCATTACTCATCCATGTACACAATAGACACACCTCCTCACTGTCCACACACTCAAGACTGGAAATTACGTAACGGTAGTGCGCGAGGGATACTTAAGCCGAACTGCAGCTGAACTCACAAAACCTCTGCCTGTTACACACACATTCAGGGAATAAACACAGGAAACACAGAGGCTACATATCATTTCCAATAAATATTACATCACACATTTCTATCTTTCTGTCACTTCCATCCAGCAGGCTACAGAGAGTCCTGACACACACGTCTGACAGCACACCTGGAAACACACACAGTCACATTTACATTTTATGGTTTTTTTCCTTCATGTTTATCTTTTGCTCTTGAGTAAGTCCGTTTTTTGTTTGTGACAATAGCTGTTGAATGTATGTGAATGTATGAGAAAAAGAAAATTATTGTGACTAATTTATACATTATATATTAAATAACATATCAATAAGTCATGTTATATAATGTATAATAATATAATAATACAAAATAATATAAAACTAAATTAAATTAATATATAATTAAATATATTGTATTTATTCAAAAATTTAATTTTTTATTTAAGTAATAACATTTATTATAAAAATATATCATTATTTCCATGCATTTATTATTTATAATTTATTATTAAAGTAATTTATTATAATTATAAATATTGTATTCATGAAAATATTTTATTGTGTTATGTTCAACTATATTATTAAAACTTCACTTTGAATTGAGTGAAGAAGATAAGAAGACTTCCATTGACTGTCAAATTCAATCAGGGTTTTCAGCGCTCTCTCTCTCTCTCCATCAGTCTTCATCTGGCTAGTCTAATGTCTCAGTCCAATTTCTCCTCTGTGACTCATATACAACTGACCCCTGAGTCTGCATCATCATCATCTTCCCTCTCTCACACACACATACACACACACACAGACACACACATGTGCGAGGCTCAGGTGCAGGGAAGAGAAATCTTTCACAGCAATCCTGTGAACTGTTGTGACTTCCAACTGACAGAAATAGCCAAACTAAAGAAACAAATAATGATATCACTGCTTGCGCTGATGCGTATCCCTCATGAGACACTTATGAGTGATAGAAGCTGCTCTTGATTTCAGAAACGCAGACTATATCAGTATTTTTTTTTTCATTTATCTGGATTACCTTGATAAGGATGAATCACTGGCAGATAATATTATGTTTGCACATACTGTTTCTATGTCATTTCTCAGAGGTATTTAAGGAGTTTGTATTATGCAAAAACAGTTAAAAGATCAAAGATTAGATGTCCATAAAACCCGTTCAATACACTTTTGAAGGCACAGCAGCAAATAACGGTGTCAGAGAAGGTGAAACATGGTCTGAGATGTTCCAAGTAAAAAAACATTGTTAAAACAAATAAAGTTAAAATTCGGGTCATCATCTCTATTATGTCATCATAAAAGTTTATTGTCTACACGTATTTTTAAGCTTTGTCAATTTTAAAAACCTCTTTGATTAGTTTCTTTGTTCTTTTTTTCAAAGCTGCCTGTTTCACTTGTGGCCAAATATTGCTTAAAAAGAAATTTTATCATATTTAAGCCCCTATGAAGTTATAAATGGTATAAAAAAGCATCAGTTATTTGAAGAGGTCTTAAATTTGTGGACAAAAAAAAAAAGGAATGTGAACTTCAAAAAGCTCTGACTTAAATGTGAGTGCTGCACATATCAAAGTAAAACTGCTGCACATCCTACAGGCTCGTGGTTTCAGAACAGTTTGCAATCAATGAACAGCCATTTATGTCAAGCCACTGCTTATGATCAACTATGTTCACATCATACCTTCTAATAACACACAGCTGCTTTGCATTTCTGCTGTTCCAGAATCACCGCCTATTGTCAGAGAGTGATTTTGAATTTTCAATCGTACATTTCAAATAAATATTAATATACTAAGGTATCATTTTATACCTTTTCTTTAAAATGTTTTAAGGCTGAAATGAGGTTCATAATTTCTAAACACTTAGTTTTTGTCAACTCCTGCATTATTTGAACTCAAAAGTCTAAATCATAATTTTTTTACAGTATATTCAATATGGTATTAATAAAATAATGATTCCAGATTTTCAAATATTTGTATCTCGGCCAAATATTGTCCTATCCTGACAAACCATACATCAATGGGAAGCTTATTTATTAAGCTTTCAGATGTTGCACAAATCCCAATCTTGAAAAATTGACATTTATGACTGGTTTTGTGGTCCAGCGTCACAACTATTTGAAAATATGGAATCTGAGGGTGCAAAAAAATGAAAATACTGAGAACACTGCCTTTAAAGTTGTTCAAATTAAGTTCTTAGCAATGCATATTACTAATCAAAAATTTAGTTTTCATGTATTTAATTTACTAAATATCTTCATGGAACATGCTCTTTACTTATTATCCTAATGATTTTGGCATAAAAAAAAGAAGATAATTCTGACACATATACTTTATTGTTGGCTAATACACCTGTGCGAATTATGATTGGTTTTGTGGTCCAGGGTCACATATTGTGATACATATTGTTATCGTGAATGAAAAACTACTTTGGTCATCCCACCCCTAAACATTATTAACAAGAGCTCACCGCACTGGGGCAACGGGATCTGCTGCTGGCCCAGCTGTGTGGGTGCGATCAACGTGTGTGTGTAAATGTGTGCAAAGAGTTCTAATAATATCAGTGTGTGTGTGTGTGTGTGTGAGAACAAGAGAGAGCGAGCGGCCATCTCTGATTACTATCTGCCCTTGCATAGCAAACATAAGGCGGTGTGTGTGTGTGTAAGTGAGCAGACTGCATAAGAGAGGGAACGAGAGAGAAGGAGAGCAGGACGGAGAGAGAAGTGTGTGTGTGTGTGTGTGTGTATTACTCATCCGTTCTTCAGTTCTCAGGACGAAGGGAAGACATGATTTATTCATCTACCCGCAGGCAGGTTTTGATCTCTCTCTCTCTCTCTCTCTCTCTCTCTCTCTCTCTGGCTCAGACTGTCTTTCTTGTCTCGCTCACACAAACATACACAGTCTCTCTCTCCCCCGCTGTTTCTGTGCCTCTCTCACCTCACACTCTATTTCTCTCTTTGACGAACACACACACACACAGCTATGCTTCACTGGCCTTTAGGAGGAGGGGTAGCGTATGGAGGAGGAATGAGAGAGGAGATAATAAGACGGGGGGATGAGGGAAGTGTGATTGGAGAGAGCGTTATGTGGGCAGGATGAAGGGCAAATTGAGCTAACGATGATGGTAAGGTTAATTAGTGTTAATTAGCGTGTTACAGCGTGGCTTTCTTTGATTGGTGGGCTGGTTTTCCTGCTTTTAAAGTTCTCTAAACAATCTGAAATTCACTTACTCCATCAATCAAGACAAACAAACACACACACATAGTCAAACTAACTCTCAAAACAAAAGCATCTCTGCATTTCCCTCATACATATCGAACACACACACACAACCGTGATCTCATTAACTCCTAAACATACACGCATAAACAAACAAGCTCTAAACTTGACAGAGCACGTACACACACACCTCAGCTGACCAAAACTCCTGAGAAATACAGTGACTCAAACGCACTCCAGAGGACGTGTGACGCACCGCAGGACGGAACGAACATGACAATGAGAAAATTAGAAAATCTAATACAAATGCATTTAATTTACTCTGTTTATTCTTTATCTAATTTAGCTGCACATTTGGATATTTTAACTACAGATAGTCTGTCACTGTCTTTATGACAGCTACTTCACTAACAAGAGCATCAAATGATCTCCATTTACGTTATTAATACTGAGCCTTGGTCTTGAATATTCCAGGTAAAATACAAATTGTTGTGTGATGCTAACAGTAACAAGGTCAAGAGTCTGATAGGGAATGCAAGAACTGATATTGAATGCGGCGTGAGTCGCTTTGGATGTCTACCAGCTGCATATGTAATGAAATGGAAAGTGAAGCTTTATTAACAACATGCATGACATTCTGTTGACCGCCAAAGGCAATCATTCAGACTCGTACCTCAGAGTGTAAAAATACAGAGATGTGTTGACAGTTATGCACTTACAATATATGGGTTAAGCGTACAATAGTTAAGCTTATCTTTAGCTAAACCCTGTAATATTGTTTTAGTTTGTTTGATGCATGTTATTACAAATCTCTAAACCTTTTCATTAGTTTTGTAGGCTGCATGTAATTTTAGTGTACATGACTTCAAAGTAACCAGGTTTAATGGTAAGCCATTACACAAAAGTTTAATATTATTATAAAACACAATTAAAAAAACATTAAAAACAGACTGTTTCCAAAAGTTTGGGGTCAGTAATACACTTTTTAATTAAATTAAAACTTGCAAGGATGCATTATATTTAATTTAAAATTAAAATTTAATTTTTAAATAAATGTTATGCCTTTGGACTTTCTATTCATCAAAGAAACCTGAAAAAATGTATCATGATTTCTACAAAAATACTGAGCTGTTTTTTAAAATCATAATAAGAAATGTTTTTTGTCCCATTATGTCCCATTACAGAAGTAAAATTATTGACTTTAAATCAGTTAATGGCATATTCAGAAATACACATTGTATTTAGTATTGCATACTATACTTATGTAGTAAATATGATGATAGCCTGTAGATTAGTTGTAACAAACTTATAAAGCTACAACATACGTTTAAGAAAGTTATAATAGACAACGAAATCCAAATCAAGCACTGATACAAACTCAACTTCACTAAACAGAATTGATGGATGCTATGGTTGTATTTGTATTTTTAGAAACTGAAACACATAGTTTAGTTTTGAGGTTTGGTGGTTTAATACCCGTTTCAATCAAAGTTGCGTTTGATCTTTTTCTCCAGTCATTTGTACGTTCTACAGGATGAGAGAGGTGAGACGAAACATGCTGCTGCTGTGAGAGAGACAGACAGGATGGGCTGATAGAGTCGTACGAAGAGTGAGATGACCTCAGTCTAGTGCACAGCCAAAGCATCACCACGGCAACATGTGCAAGAGAGACATCGGGCTGATCCAACTATTGCATCAGGAAGAGAGAGATGAGGGGGGTGATGGAGAAAGAGAGAGGGAGAAACAGAAGGAAGGAGGGGGGAAAACAGACATACAGACAGATTATTGAAAAGGATGAGCTAGTATGTTTGTAGCAGCTTGTGTTTACGTATGTACAGAGGAAAATCATAGCTGGAGAGAGCATGAAGAGAACAAACAAGCTTGTGCTCCTTCCTCCGGCGAGAAGAGCCACACACACACACATTCAGAGAGAGATACAGTGGTTTAGAAATAGATGATGCCGAAAAGTGCTTCATGGAATTCAAATTTGAGAGTAGAGAGAGAGGGAAAGAGAGGGAGATGTGTGTGTTTGAGAGAGGAAAGGCTTGATTGAGAGGGACGGAGAGAGAGAGAGAGAGAGGTGTAGAGGGAGGGTGATGAAGTAGATGAGATAATGACAAACAGAGGAGAGCGAGTGAGAGAGGAAGGATAGAGTCGCAGACTGACACACACAGAAAGAGTGCTCATAGAAATCAATGCAGGAGTCTGAAGACCTGTCCTTCAGTAAGAGAAGAACTACAAGTGCTGGATCAGAGATGGAGAGAGAGAGGCGCTCTTGCGGCTTAAATAAGGAAAGCTGCAGTCACTGACAGATGAACAGAAGTATCTACAAAGCAGAGCACAGATTTCACTAAACGTAATTTAAAACTGAAGACAGTCATTTTTTTCGGTTATAACACTTCCTCCTATGCTTTACTGACACAGCAGTTCAGCCACTGGCGTGAGTTTGGGGTGAAACTGCCTGATTTCCGGACCAATGCAGAAGACTGAGGAAGTGTTCAAGAAGAAACTGGTTTTAAAATCATATTTTTGGTCATAATTGTTGACACAAGTGGCACAGAAATGACAAACTTTAACTTAAACTGAATGAGAGGATCAGGTTGTCGTCCATATTACAATAAGAACACACTTACAACGACATAATTGACTATTTAGTTATTTTTAGTAAATAATTGTATCCACAAGTTTTATATGTATTTATTTTTACATTTCATTACAAATAATATTTACTAACGGCATGATAAATTCAACATCCAACTCATCTAATCTTAATGAACTAATTAACGATGCACCCACATACGGATAATGTGGCTTATACCAATATTCAATAATTAGTTATGATTGATAAGTGAAAGTTGTATCAATACAGTTGAATTAAATTTGAATCAATAATCAATAGAGAAGAGTGGAATACAACAACAATATAACATTTGAGTTGAGGAGAACAGAACAGAACACAGCGTAAAGTATGGCATAAAATATAGTAAAATAGAATAGAATAAAATAGATAATAGAATAAACATGGGAAAGTGCAGCATAGTAGAATAAAAAGAATAAAAGAATGTAATATCAGCAGAGTGAAGCAGGAGTTCAGTAAAGTAAGAGAAATTGAGTATATATATACACACATATATACATGCATACATACATACACACACACACACACACACACACACACATATATATATATATATAAATAATGAACATTATAAATTACATGTAAATGATTTTTATTTATATGTTAAAAATATGCATACATGTAAAAACTACTAGTGTTCTAATAATTCTGGCATCATACACCACAGTATTCATACATATATAATGATGCTTATAAAACAAAAAGCTGCCAATGGCCCCTGATCAACCTGCTGAGCATTATAAAAGGCGAGTTTATGATTATTGAGAAAGATCAATTATTTTACTATTAGATAGTTTCTTTTGTTACTACCATCATAACAAGTTTATAAGCCAATTATTTTTTGAAGGTTTAATAACATTTTACAGTATTTAAGTGAAAGAGTGGATAAGAGTGAAGACATCAATTAAATGAAAAATAACTTGTGAATGTGTTTGAAACAGAGATGGAAAGCAGCTTTTCTTTATCACAAACAAAGTGAAGTCTGTGTGTGTGTGTGTGTGGATTGAGGGTGGCTGACTCACAACCGAGTGTCTTTCTCACCACAGCCTCAAAAGGGAAAGTGTTCCACAGAGCCTAATGGAAACCACTCTGCCTGCTTTTCCCTTCAGTAAACCTCTCCCCCTTCTCTCACTTACTTCAGTCTATCTCTGTCATACACAGGAACACACACTCACTCACGCAGGCAAACACACTGTTTGGAGCTTCCTAAAAACAGCTGCACTGTTCCCATTTCAGCTTAACAGGTCAACAGTGCTTAACCCTTCCCTCTACACAAACACACACACACACATCCTCTCATTACTCGTTCACTCGCATACTTTCTCACACACACACACACCCTTCACTGGCCCCTTAACATGTGCTAAGTAAAAACACAGCTTTGAGTTGTCAAGGAAACAGCAATAAATACACACAGCCCTCTGTCCATGCTCCATTTTTTTCCCTGATAGATCTCTCTCACACTTTCTCTCCACCTTTATCTCTTTCTGTCTCTGTCCTTCTCTCTCTCTCTCTCTCTCTCTCAGGCTGCTCAGTAATTCACTCACGTCTCAGAGCTCAACATTCAGAGCTGTGGGTAATAGAGCAGTGGAGAGAAACACAGTATAGTAAGTAGAGCAAAGAGTAAAGTTGAACATAAAGGGAACGGAATAGAATAGTTGAGTGTAGTACAATAGAATAACGTAGAACAGAGTAGATACAACAGCACTGAACAGTACAGAGAAGAACAAAAAAAGTGGAAAATAACAAAGTTGACTACAGTAGATTAGAATGGGACAGAGTAGAGCGTAGCACAGAATTTAACAGAGTGTAGGACATACAGACCAGAATATACAAAAAAAAAAAAAAGTACTGTCAAGTACAGTGGAACAGAACAGAACAGAACAGAATAAAAAAATGAAAGAGTAGAGGAAAGTGGGTTAAACAATTGATAATGTGAAGTAGAATAGAATAGAATAGAATAGAATAATATAGTATAGTAAAGTAGAATAGAATAGATTGAAAAACAACAGAACTGAACAGAACAGCTGAATAGAGTGGAGTACAGTAAAAAGTAACAGCAGTGCAGTATAGTTGAACTGAAAAAAAGATTCAAGCATAAAATACAGTGTTTTAGAACAGAATAATAAAGCAATATAATAAAAATGGGCAAATGAAAAAAAGCAGAATGACAGAAAGTGTAAAGTACAATAGAATAGAAAATAATACATTGTAGTGGGATATAATAAAATAAAGTAGCATAAAATAGAGTATAGCAGAGTGAAGTACATTAAAATATAATAGAGTGAAACAATAAAATAGCAAAAAGTGTGCAAGAAAACAGAGTAGAGTAAAACAAAACAGATAGAATGGAGAAGAACTGAACATAATAAATGAGTACAGATGAGTGTAAATAGTGTAATAACAACATACAAAATAAAATGTAACTGAGTAAGAGTAGAATTAAATAGAATGGAATTGAATAGAATGGAGTAAAGTACAGTAGAACAGAACAGAACAGAACAGAACGTGGGATCAGAGTAGAGAAGGGCTGTGGTTTAGAGGCTGTTCCTCACAGAATTTACAGAACTGCAGCATTCAGAACACATCAGTGTCATGTGCCAGTGCTTTATCTAGACTCTCTCTCTCTCTCTCTAATGCTTTCCCTCCCTCTGCCTTGTGTTTCTTTCTCACAGCCTCAGTTCCCCTCCACACACACACTCAGATGAAAGAGAGGGGGTCTCTCTTTTATCATCCATCCACAGGCATCAGAGACCGGGAGTGATGAAATGATGCAGTGGTGTGTGTGTGTGTGTGTGTGTTTCTCCACAGCTCACAGTGAATGTAAACAGTTTTACGCAGAGGGCTACAGTCCTGTGTGTCATAGTGTCTTCTCCTGCACTAAATTATATGATTGCGCCATGTGATTATGATAAACAAACACAGCCCGCAGGAGTATGTAAAGAGTGAGGAGCATGTGTCTACGGCTAATTACACACCCCTTACAAAAACACACACTCGCACACTGCCGAATTCACTGAGAATAAACTCTAAAACTAAGACACATTACTAACTGCAAAATATATTTAACCCCTTAAGCACACCCTGGACCGTGCAAACTAAGATTATTATTCCATCCTCTAATTATTAAGCTTTCAAGAAAATATTAAATGTTGCTCTTTCTTTGCTCTTCCTCAAAATTTGCTAAGCTTATGTAACTTCTAGGCCTATATATAATTGTGTGGGAAAAATACTTGATCTTGTTTTTTGGTGGGTTTCCCTTTGCCAGTGACCACTCAGATTCTTTCAATTAATCTATTATTTTAAACAGTATTTTAAATGCCTCATTTATTAGTTACTCTTCTTCAGCCCATATATATAATATAATTGCTAGCCTCATTGTTTCCATTAATTGCACTATACATTAATTGTAATTAGCCTACATTGTAAAATATATTGAAATAAAAATCATTAATATAAATGCAGTCTTGGTGAGCATAAGAAGAAAATATTTTACAAATATTTAAAAATCTTCCCAACTTTAAATTTACTTTACACTACAGAATATATTCTGAACACACAGAGCATGCTCCATAAACCCTGCAAAAATACTTACAATATTCTATATAACAAACATCCTCTAAAAACTAATAGACGGAAAGCCTTTCTTTCAGTACCGTGCTGTCTGCTCTGTTAGAGTTTGTAGTTCATATAAAAATATTATTATAGAAATTTACATTCCTGTGTTCACATCGTAATGCTATTCTCCAACAGCGTTTCCCCTGGAAAGCTACATTTAAATTGACTTTTAGCCGTTTGGTGAATATAAATCTCATTATTCAACAAGTTTTATCACTTTTTTTTTCATTGCCATAGGATGAAATGGTAATTTGCAATTAAACAGACTGTCTGGGACATACACTCCTAAAGGCGCTTTCACAAACGCTAACCGGTGCTACAAACACAGACTAATTAAACCAGTAATGACTGGGAAATGTCATCATACATCACACTTTTATGAGGAGGTCTGAGAAAGCAATGACACAAATCATATCTTCGGCAAAAAATGTAACACCTAGAGCAACAGAGAGAGCCTGAGCATGGTGGTTTATTAAATATGGTGTTGACGGTAAATACAAAATTCACTCTATTATTTTTCCAGCATAGACTGTATAGGGACATGAAAAAAGGCTAAGTGAATTACTTAATGCTTTAAAATATAGCAGTCAATACAAATATGAGAATATATTTGCTCTTATTCATTATGTTTGTTTTTTTTACTGATATTTTATGTATGCGTTTCTTTCATGTCATAAAACACTTAACATCTAAAAAGACCAACAGCTCACAGAATTCCAGTAATGACTTGAACTAAGAAGAAAATTTCTTTACAAACTTTCCTCATTTTAACAAAACTTTTTATGTGCAGTGGACTATAATTTCATCGCACTGTAATTTAATGAATGCCAATCATACATAGTTCCACAAATGCAACAACAAAACACCCCCACACACACATGAATGTGAATAAGAACAACTTGCGCACACACCTCGAATGGCTGGAGCTCCTCCTGTTCTGTGTAGAACTCCAGCTGTCTGTCAGAGACGAACTCCACCACTGTCCAGCCTCCTACGCATGACTGACCAATCAGAGGCTGGAATCTCTGTAAAAACAAATATCACAACCAGTCAGTCTCAACACCTCATCAGAAGACAAATTCATCACAAACCTTTTAAAGACCAGACAGTCTTGAACTCATGCGACTGTTTAAAGGGATCATATGATGCGATTTAAAATTTTACTTTCTCTGGAGTGTTGCAAGCTGTTAGTGCATAGATAAGATCCTCGAAATTACAAAGTTTCAAAAGCAAAAAAATATTATTTATAAAAGTTATGGCTTGTTTAAACGCCCCCACTTTTCTAAGTCACAGAGTGGTTTTGTTTTCAAACACCGCCCAAATGTTTCTTACTGTAGTGTTGCTGCAGGTGCCATGTACTGGACGTGCTGTGTGTCGTTGTGAAAGTAAAACTGCTTTGTCTGTGTTTTTAAAAGAAGACACAACTACAAATCAGTGGTCAAGTTGTAGTCACAACACTGCTCAAGAACAGTTCAACCCAAATATTAGAGTGTGTTGAGCGCATTTACAGAAACCTGGAGAGTAGCCTATGCTGACTGTGCACAGTATAAAGCAATTCTACCTCTGCAAGGACAGTCTGGCGCTTCTGACTCACAACCTTTGAGTAAGTTACATTTTCTTATTAAAAGAACCTGCTACTTACTATTCAAACACAAGTTTTAAGAAGTGAAGGGTAGTGCTTGTTGTTTGTTGTTTCTCCGATCACAAATACAGACATGGTTTTATGTTTATGAGGCACGATGCAACGTGAAGCGTAAAAAGAGAGAACTAAGTCTTTTTACCAAATGCTTGTGGTATTCGCCAATCACAGTGCACTAATAGCTGGCCAATCAGAGCACACCTCACTTTTTTAGAATGATGAGCTTTGTACAAATGTACAAATGCTCAAAAATGTACAGTATGTGGAAAATGTTTTTTGCATCTTAAACCTCATAAACACATTGCATTACACCAAATACACAAAATATTGTTGTATATTTTTTAAATGACTTACATTTTACAAAAATAGGATTAGTGATATTTCAAGAGTTTTGACACACAGTCTCGAGGGCCTGCAGGCATGAGGTCCTTCCTATGACAAAATATGCCATTTTATCTTTTTTATGCTTGTCCACTTCACGACTGGATACATTTTGGTTAAATAATATTTTTCATTCTCTTTTTTCCTTTCAAAACCAGCACATTAGAAGGATTTCTGAAGGATAATGTAACACTGATATAGCTGTTGAACATTCAGTTGAATAAATTACATTTTAATATATATTAAAATAGAAATCAGTCATTTCAATCTTTAAGAATATTTCACAAAATGACTAGTTTTTCTGCTTTTTAATGATAAAAAAAGCACCCTTAGAGAGCATCTTTCAAAACAATTCTAAAATCTTACTAACAGCGAACTTTTGAACAATATTTTAATGGCATTTTTCTTTAATGTAGAAACCATACATAAAATAAATTTTAAGTCAGATATTGACAACATAAACAGAGAAATTAAAATGGCACGTCATCTATGTAGTGGTTAGCTGTGAGTTACATACAGTACTGTGTGTGAGCCAGTACTTTAAGGATTCAGTTAATCTTTCATTGATCAAGTCATATTCTCTATGCATAGTTTCTATTTATATAAATACGAGGCCAGCACACTCAAAGTTTCCATGTCTGGCTGCCTGTTTCATGTGTGTGTGTGTGTGTGTGTGTGTGTGTGCGCATTCATGTTAGTCGATGTGTATTATGCAACACAACAGTGTTCATTTCTCTATGAGTTATGCTGAAGTGTAACCTAATCTACATGCAGCCTCAGTGTTATGGGATGTGTATACTGTATGTGTGTGTGGATCAGGTTTGGCCTACATTGTTTAGACCAAAATCCCAGCCAGCACAGAAAACAACTTAATAAACATAATAAATAATGTCCTAATGAAAATGCAAAAAGGCTAGGGTTAGGTTTATGTCCTATGGAACAGAAAATATAATTAACCCGATAATAAAAAAAGGAGAGTCCCTAATAAGATATGTGTGTGCTTTTGCAGAGGCCTGATGCATGTGATGACTTGAGCCCAACATCAGTCATCCAAAACCTCAATTCACAAGTACTGTGTGCCAGTCTATGTATGTGTGTGTGTGACTCATAAACCATGAGCTGGAGGGTAAGGGGACAAACAGAATGCGTGTGAGCTATTTTTAGGCACTCTGCTGTGTGCAGTGCACTCACACACACAGTTACACACGTTTACCGCACTGTGGTTTGAGACTCTGTTCTGTCAGTGAGGCAGACAGAGAGAAAGGACAAACAGTGAGGACAAATATTCTTTTGCAGAAACAGCATATCGACATAAATCTATGCACAGTAAACGCATTTAATACATGCAAACACTAACAGATGAACTAATACAACCCTGCAACTTAACATTAATGAATAGACACTACAGGCCTCATAAAATAAGCCAAGGTGAAGTGATTGACTAGGTTGATATTTAATCATATTGTTACTGTTGGCATTGACTTGTTATAAAAGAGGCGGTACTCATTTCAGTTAGAAAATCGTCAAAGAAGGTGTCATCAGTTAGTAATAATAAATATGTTATAAATATTTATGAAAGAAATTAATACTTTTCAGCAAGTACACATTACACTGATCAAAAGTGACAGTAAACACATTTATAATGATTTTATAAAGATATCCGAAGGACTGAGTGACACTAAAAGACAATGGCTGATGGTTCATTTCACTTCAAATATTGAAATATAGCAGCATATACTGCCATCATATTGTCCTTCATTGTTGGCTATTAAAAATCCTAATCAGCCGATCACTATGAAAATCATTAACGCATTATGTAAGGTGTCCATGTAAGAATATACCAGTGTCTGGAGTGTGATAGCACAAAGGCTGCAGCTAGCCATAAAACGAAGTCCAATCTTACTCTAATCATAAATTTAAATGAGATCCACTCCATCTTCAGTCTATGCATGTCTGTTTAATAACTCACACACCATTTCCTCTCACGCTGAAGTTTGACTTCTGTCGTTTTATAGTTAGCTACCCCAACCCTAAACGTACGCCTTACAAGTACGTGTGAAGACCACAAATGTGTGGAGGACTTCTGTTGACCTGATGGGTCACACTTACAACATGAAGTTGTAAAAATGCAAAGTTTTATTTATACATTTTGAAAACTTTGCGCTTTAAAATAAAGATCTAGAGTACAGTACAGTACAGACTACAGTAGTCCTTATGTAACAGACAACACAATAAATTCAATTGAATTTTGGTGCTGAAGTGATAAAAATGTGCAACACTTTATGTTGTACTGTACCAAGTTATATGTAATATCCAATTCATTTAACTTACACTTTAAAGTTGTCCTCAAAATGAAATAAATCTCACCTAATTTTGAGATAATGTTGCAGTTATGCATTAAGTTATAACTACGCAAAATAAAGTGAGATATAAACGCAAATGAAAGATTTTCCATATCTCTTTCTTCTGCTGTAGATTTAGGAAAATATTTCAAACAATGTTGATAACGGTGAGCAAATGTTGACAGAATTTTAATTTTTGGGTGATCTATGTCTTCAAGTCTTAGCTAAAAGAAAAACTTACAGCTGCAAGAAATAAATTCACAATTGCATGAAAAAAGTCAATATATATTGTCAAAACAACAGAAATAGAGTCACAATTTTGGAGAATTAAGTTATTTTTGTAACACTAAGGCAGAAACTAGGAATCCATAAGTGCTTTAAAAAAAAATTCTCATGAGAATCGTTGACTGGTTCCCACAATGTAGGTGATTTCATGTTTTACGGCAGTTGTGATGACATTTGATCACCGCAGTGTAGGCAAAACATGAACCACACACATTCAACACAAGATCAAAATCTGGATCACAAACGCACACGTGATCAAACTCTGGAAGCCTCTTTTACAGTGATCACACACACACACACAACTTTCCCCTCTCCCTCTGTCCTTTCATTTCTCTCTCTCTCTCTCTTGCAAACACAATCTAGGTCACACACCTGCTGAAGCACGGCCATACACCCTCACTCTTGGCAGAGCACACAGTGTTGCCATGGTTTTAGTGTGTGTGTGCGTGTGTGGAACATTAAGACTTCATTAAGCCTTTAAAGCTGCTTGAGTCTGTCTCTACACATGCTTTGAGGGACAGAGAGTGTTTTTGTGTGTGTGAGGGAATGCATGAGCGTCTATATTCGCATTTGAGACTGTTTATATTTTGTGTGAAGAAGGATGCGTGTATGTAATTAGAAACGTCTGCTTAGCACAAAGCCACATTTAGGAATACTTATTGAAATAGGTCAGCGTGCGTGCGGGTACACACACACACAAATACACAGAGGGACAATCAAACACAAGCACGAGTCGCTACTGATTGAATAAACAGAGATAAAACAGAAACAGTTAGATGATAATTGTCATATCAGTCCACACCCAATAACAGAGAGAGAGACAGCGAGAGAGGGACGCTGGGGAATAACGGCGGTGTTAATCACTGACCCTTGGGCTATGACATACTGACACGTGTCTCGCCACAGTAGCTGCTCTTTAACCCAAGCAGGATCAATTTCAATTCGCCCCTTCTGTAAGTAACATGCGTACTTCCACTCATCTGTACTGAACTTGTGTTCAACAGGAAGGAAAATCACTTTTATATGTCAACTGTTTCACCATTAAAACAAAATTAAAAGGAGAACAGACGTAGACTTTTGAGAAGTCTAGTCAGATTTGACTTCTAAGAAAAGACCCAGGAAACTCTCGTCTCTTCAACAGTTTCAGAAGTACGTCTCATACTGTGGTCACGAGCTAGACATTTCAACTTTCAGAATCTATCATCAAATCCTCCAGAGACCATATTATCTATGCTAGCCATGCACCTGAATTTTACAGAGCTTCACACTTACTTTATATTTCACGTAAAGAATTTTAGGAGTACGATCCGTGACAAAATCTGATGTTTTAATGAATCACTGAGCTATGAAAAAGCGAACTGTGAGCAATATTGTCCTCTTTAGTAGAACTAGTGCTCAAGAGCCCCTAAATGTTTCACAGCAAGGCATAGAGTGCTTCTGAGTTGTCCTGCTCTGTTTTCTGCTCTCTTTGGGTAAACGTGACCTTTCGTGTCTGTTTTTTCCCCTCTTGGCGAGACTGTAGCCGCAGAGCTTGTTCTGGATGAAGAACTGCCTCTGCTTTGAATTTCTGATGAAAAGATTCAGCTAATACTTTCTTTTTAGTGCTTGAATGCATTCAAACTGCTCTGATTTAGTGTTGAAATCCCTCCAAACTCAAGCTGTCTTTCACTACAGATCTATGAGAATGGAAAAATGTGATTCATGTTTAATACCTTTATTTTCCAAGTGTAGTTTTTGCAAAAGAGAAGCTTATTTTCCCTTTTATCTTTTATTTATATATATATATATATATATATATATACACTGCTTGTTTATTATGATGTGTTATTACATTTTATATACTCAAACATTTTAATCTTTCATAGTTCAGGAGACTTTGAACATTATCATTATTGAAGATTAACATTATCTCATTAACATATCTTTCTCCTAATATTCCTTGAGAGAAATACTTAGATTGTTTATTTTCTCAATTTAGCATGTATGAGATGATACATGATCATATTGAAATAGCTCTTTAGGTTTTTATTTTAATTTCCAGTTCAGTAATTTCAGTACTTCAGCTTATTTTACTTCAGTTAGTTGCAAGGGCAACATTACTAATCTTAAGTTATTCAAGCGTCTTTTTATGTCTAATATTTAATTAAGTTTTATTTTGACAATAACAACACTCTCATTGATCTTTTTCTACAGGTTGAGCACTACTTGTTTTCAACATGCAGGTTAAACATTTCTTATTTGTTTTCTTCATATTTCTCTGTAGTTGTACCTCTTGAATTTTAGAGTCATTGGATTAGTATGCAAAAAGTGCTTCTTTTGGGTATTATTTGATTGAAATGCACCAGCTCTGTTAAGAAGCTATCATAAATCAGTTTTGTGTTCGTGTGGTTCACTGAGCTTATGTTAGGTTGTTGAACTCACTTTAATGCACAATTAAAGTTGATACTGCAGCAGTGTGATAAGAATAATTGTGATCTGATATTTCACACGACATGACCTTAGATTGAGCGCTAGTTGACCTCCCTTTGAGTTCAGCCGTTAAATGTACGACTGCGTCTCTCTGACCGCGACTGATGGCACAGTGGGGAAATTATATATATGTATTTTGTGGGAATTACTTTTATTGATGCTTATTGCCACGGCATACAATTTTCAAGCTGTACCTAAAGAAAATAAAGCCCCAAAAAATGTTCATGGAAACAAAAATCTGACATTCTGGGAATCTAGTGTGATATGAGTGCTGATCCTCGCACTCTGCTTTATGTCAAATGCTCACACACAGAAAAACAGAGAGTGAACAAAGCTTGAAGGCCTTAGAGATCTCCCAAATTGCACAAAGACGGACGGATAGGTTCTTTTTCCTTTCTCCTTTCTCGCTCTCTTGCTCTGTTTGTGTGTGTGTGCATGTGTGTGTGTATAAGAACCCTCTTTGTTTTGGCTCTCCAAGTGGCTGACACACAGCCAACAGCCAGACAGAGCCTCAGTGTGTGTGTGTGTGAGGGAGAGAAAGACAGAGCTACAGGGAAACAGGCTAAGGAGAATGTGCGTGTGTGTGTGTGTGTGGCGAGTAAATTTATGTCCAGCTGAGTGAGTAATAGTGAATGGACTTCCACAAAAATGACTCTCTCTCCCATACACACACACAGATCAGTGGTAAATATGTACACATAAAAAACAAATCAGCCAGCCATAAATAGAAAATACAAACATAGATCATTCATGACCTTTGCTCTGCTGTACACACACGCAAAACTAACACACTTAGGGTTATATACACATAAAAACAAATTTGCCAGTCATAAACAGAACTTGGTGTAAAAACTTTTCTGCTACACACACACACACACACACTTGCTCTCTGCTTTGGATCTAGGTCATATTTGTCTCTCTAGACACCAGTTAAACACACAAACACATTGCCTATTACCTCCACAAGCACCAAATTACTAGCTTAACTGATGTTGCTAATGGCAACTTGGACAGACATCCACAACTACAGTCTTGCTGTGTGTGTGTGTTCTTGTTTTCTGTTTTCGTTAGTGTCAGAGACAAAGCAGGACAGAAGGACATAGAAAGACACTTTCAATTTAATGATCAAATGAGTTAGCAATTGAGAGGCATCAACCCCCCCCCCCCCCTCCCGCTCTCTCACACACACACACACACAGACATACACACAGCCACATAGTAATGGAGTCACTTCCTGACTGAGTCACACAAATGATTAGTCATTTGGCAACGATCTGCATGTGTATGTGTGTGTTGAATATTAATAATTTGCTACAGTAAGAGATGAAAATCATTAGAGGTTAGTTTTGCTAATAGACGGACGGATACAACTGCTGTGTCTGAAAATGAGTGTGCACCATTTTTGACCATTATAAAAACATTCAAACGTAAAGCCCCGGAATTGCTAAATCAAAGACACTCAAAATTAACTTTGCACACAGAATGAATAAAGTGCTTAATTATGCATACAGTATGAATGTACAAATCCAATGTTTTGCTCAAAAATGCTGCATCAAATGTGCATTCGAACATAAGGATGTTGGAATTAAATGTTCAGATCCATCTACAGTGCCCAAAAATGTTGACCAGTGCATTCAAATATTAGCATTAAAGATTAAAATGCACTTTGGTGAATGAAATACACAATATGAACCTTGAAACGAACAAATAACATTCAAATCCAACATATGAATGAAATGCTCATTTCAACAAAAGAATCTCCATCAAAAACTATATACATTACCAAAAATGCTGAACAGAAAGTTCAAAAATACAAAATGAAGATTCAGTTGCATCTATAATGGCCAAAAATTGCTAAACAAAACATCCAAATGTTCAAACTGCAGACTCAAATACATTATGAGACCTCAAAATCCTGACTTGAACACATGAAATTACAAATTAAATATTCAAATTACCTATGATTGCCTAAAATGCAAAACTTAACTTAAGAAAGTGCAAATCCATTGAATTGAGGCCCAAAAACACTGATTTGAGCATTTGTCTAAATGTCTAAATTTGTCTAAATTATCTAAATTATCCAACATTTAAATGAGCCTATGATTCCTAAAAATGCTAAATCAAACATAAGAAAGTACAAATCCAATTTTCAAGCAAACATACGATGCCTAAAAATGCAGATTTGAACATACAAATCGAAATGTTCAAAAGAAACTGTGATGTCCAAAAAAACAAAAAGGTCTGGCTAGGCAGTTCACTGACAGAGACAAGATGTGACCAGACACTTGTAAAAACACACACACAAACCGAAGCAGGACAGAACAGGACATCCATGAAGGGCAAACCTAGAAATTCAGCCTTTATCCACAGATTTATCCAAATATCCTCAGACTCATCCCTGGAAACAAAGTGAATTCGGTTTGTGAGGAACTTGAGATTAATGTGTCATATGTGGCTTTCCTGAATCCGCTGTGATTCAATGAAAAATGAGCAAGTGTGCACCACAATGTGTGTGTGTGTGTCTGTTTCTCCTGCACAAACAGACAAACAGAGTCTAAGCATTCACAAAGCAAACAAACATCAGTGTGTGTGTGTGTGTGGTCCTGTCTCTTCCTAAATGATGACATCATTGGCGCTGACTGGAGCTCATCACACACCCAGGCTTATAATCTCTTAACCTGGATCCATTTAGCCGCCTGCCATTACTGACAGCAGAATCATCAGAGAGAGACAGACAGAGCACGTGTGTATGTGTGTGTGCCTAACACACAGCAGAGCACCGACACGTATGTAAACACTGTGGCTGGTGAATTTGTGTGTGTGTGTGAGACTGAGAATTAGTGAGTGAGAGAAGAGAGAGAGCGAGAGCGTCTGGTGGTAGATGTCGACATGTGGTTAGACCGTTACAGGCACCGTGCCAAGAAGAGGCGAGGGGGCGGGGGTCTCACACACACACGCACTAAATATAGAGCCCTGCCGAGGCTTCAATCTCACACATACACATTGTGAGAGGAGTACAAACGCACAGACAAACAAGCATGAGATGAAAGGGATACCGACATGTAAGGCCCTATGATTCCTGCAATGTGGAAATCGCAGACAGAATTGCGAAATCAAGTCATTAACGCAGAATTTACTGTGCAAGTCATGTTAGAGAAATGTAGGCAAAACATTTTTTCAATAAAACAATTAAAACATTTTTCAATAATGTCAATATTTTTTAAAACTTTCTGTTGGTCAGCATTTTGACTTTGTGTATCCAACATGTGCATGAGTGAAATCTGCACTGAAATGAAATGATATTGAAATAACAAATTTGTTCACAAAATATGCAAAGTGACCAACCTTGTGTGAAATGTCACAAAAACAATATTTAGATGTAATTAGTCAAATTCAAATTGTGGCATGGACTAGTGTCTGATATTATTAAACTGCAAAAAGAAAAACTTGTTTACTGGGGTAAACCTCTGTTGTGTGCAGCAGTTTATTTGACAAACAAACAAACAATAAATAAATATATAAATACATGCATTTTTAATTTGAACAAGTTTCATTAAATGATTTTATAACCATGGTTTCTGATGATAAATTTGTGTTAAATCTTAAAGCACTAACTATATACAAATTAAAGAATATGTGAAAAAATAAAATGGAATTTCAGAAAAAAAAAACACTTCATAGAGTCCTATAATTGTTAACATTTTAGAGTTTGGTTAAGTTTTATGAATTGAACTGATTAGACATGCTTAATTACACCAATAAATCTAAACCTAGAAAAATTCAAATGATAACCACAGAATTGGGAAAAAGATAAAAAAGGTTTTGAAAGGGCTTCTAAATACAGATCTTTGCGTGAACAACTGTGTGTTATAAATTGTGTGTGTGTGTAATAAAGTCAGAAACATTCATATAGAGGGAAACCAAGAGCGATGAGAGAGAGACCCCAAACCCCCAGAGGAAATAAATTTCCTAGGACACACAGAGCCGTGCTCACAGGCGTGCGGTTGACCTGTTATTCTGTGGGGTCATGAAGTAATGTAAGCTCTGCAGCTGGTACATAAATATGACTTTGAGAGCAGAGTCCAAGGTAACTTGAAACAACTCTACAGCTGCATACAAACACACACACACACCACTAACTCTCTGTTTGAACTACATTCAGACTGATGAAGTGTAGCGAGAGACGGATCTCTCTGTTCTGTGCTCTGCTGGTCTCTGGGAAGGTAGAGAAGGAAAAAAAATGAAAAGACAAATGAAAGGAAAGTGTGTCTGCCTCTCTCTCCGTTGAAATGATAGCACTGCTGTGCAATGTCCCTTCGGAAATAAACCACAACTGATGTCACGCTCTCATGTGAAATGAGCACATGAATTCTAATCATGAATTAGTAAATCAGATGCTGAATGTTCAGTCTGTGAAATAACAGCTATGTATGCAGACACAAAACAGACTGCATGATCTCTGGAGTATGATAAATATATATATATATAAAATGCAACGTATCTCATCAAGCATACAGTAAATACTGCAAAATACTACAATTTAAAAACTGTTAAAATTAAATTTTCAGACTCTTCTTATCATCAATGCTGAAAACAGCTGTGCTGCTTCATATTTCTTTGAACTGAAATTTTAAATATTGACCTGATACTACATTTTTCTATCAATATATTTTTATTTATTTATATGTTGATGGACAGTGTTTCCTATGTATTTCAATGATGCTAGCAGGTCCTCTAAATAAAGTGCAACTGAAACCATCATAAGTTATTGCCATGCATATTGCATTATGAGGTAGTTTATGATACCCTAATAATAATAAAAAAGTGCAGCCTGAAGAACAATGCCATGTTTGTTTAGTAAAGGTTAGCCTTTATCATAACAGGAGTCATTTTCATATAAAAATGTTAAAAGTAAAGTGAACTCAAGGACAAGTAAAACTAAATTTAAAAACATTTAAAACTGAACTTCAGAAACAAATACCACAAATAGGTCAAATGTGGCTTCTTTAAAGCCTCTCAAATAAATGCTAAATTCCACTTACATGATTCTCTCTGCACCTCTCATTTCCCAGAAACCCCTTATTTCACATTCGTAAAAACATAGGTCTTTCTGTTTTCGTAGTGTCAATAAAAAAGCCTGTAAAGGTCAAAACGTCTCGGAGCACTAACAAACATGTACAAATTTCCGGACATGCACACAAATACACATACATGAAAGTATAAACACACAGTCTGCTCTTCCTCCTGACACATTCACATTCTCACCCACACACACACACACAGTGTCTGTCAGTAACACACACATTGACTAGCTTTCATCCCGTGAGTGAGCGTCTGTCTCTCTACATCTCTTCTAATCTCTCTTGCTCTCTCTGTGACAAGTACACTGACATACATGCTGTGTTAATTTTTGACAAAGAAGGTCGGATAGTGATAGAGAAAAGAGGGCCAGGGAGATTATACCAGAAAGAGAGAGATAAAGAGAGAAAGAGATGGTGTGTGTATGTCTGCACGTGTGTGTAGGTCACTGTGATAGAGAACAGCTGCTGACTCAGTGATATTCTACAGCAGAGAAAGTCACAAGCAGATCTGTGTGTGTGTGTGTGTGTGTGAGTGAGAGAGAGAGCAGAGAGCAGAGAGAGAGAGAGAGAATAAAAAAGGAAACCAAAGTGTGTCTGTGGCTGTTTCAACCCACATGAAAATGTATTGCTCAGAGGTTCTTTCCCAGTTATATTTCATTTAAGTTTCTACTAAAAGAACGGAGAACAAAGGAGGTTATTGTTGACATACAATGAAAATATAGAGTATTAGGTATTAGATATTAGGGTTTCGTATGATGGTATATATCTAATGACAAAGATTATGCTATGCCATATCCACAACAGAATTTTTTATAAAACACTAATATCAAAACACTAGTATATAATGATCTTGAGTCTCTAGTGTCCATATCGCTTATTTTAGAATAGCTTCAATAATGCACTGATACCAGACTGATTCATTTAAATTAATTATGAATTCTTTATAAACAATTCTCTTATCTTTTGGGTTCCTAATTTCCAAACACAACAGAAAATAATCAAATTGCATGAAGTTTCTTTCATTTATTAGTGATTTAATTTACTTGATGCTTCAAAATCTATGCATCACGGTTATTTATAATTACAGCACAGTCTATAAATAATTGATTACGTCAGAGAGAGAGAGAGAGAGAGAGACTGTGTGTCTTTAAGTTTAACTGCTTCAAGAACAGTGACGTTACTTTGCTACTGAGAAACGTCATGCACGATAACTATGTTAGCACATACATCAATGTTCTCTAACAAAATTAAAACAAACTTTATGTCATCTGCAGCTTTAAATATTCAAGCTCTTTAAAGTCAGAAGATTCTGCTTGGCTGTCAGTGCTTCATTCATCAGCTGGAAAAACTTGTTCTGAAAGTGATTCTAACAATCCTGTTCCTCTGTGCCGTTATTGTTATAGTTGTGGTGTGGACTTCCCTATTCTTACAGAACTAGAATAATATTTCCACATTGATATTTACAAGAAAACCTATAGCATCTTATAAGTGTATTTGTGGGAGAGACCAAGATGTGTGCGTCACTGAGAAAGAAATAAAAAAGAGGAAGAAAAAGCGAGAGGAGTAAAAAGAGAAAAGACAGTGTGTATGAAAAGGAAAAGAGGTGAATGTGTGTCTGTGTGTTGGCTCAGATAAATGAGAACAGAGGAATCAGTAGAAGCTGTGTAAAATCACTCTTTCTCTCTCACTCTCAGATGTTGCTACAGAAATACCTTTTATACTGACCACCCTGACACACAATAACACTCTGCCCAACACACACTTGCACTGTTTTATCAAACACAGCTATAAACACACAGTGCTCTAATTGGAAGTCCACACACACACACACACACACACTCTGGTTTACTCTTATCTCTGTAGCCTGTTGGCCAAACAGAGCTCTGTTGCCACAGTTACCCCATTTACCCATGTAAATGGCCGTAACCCATGGTTCCTCCAGGTTACGCATGGTAGCCCATAATAACACGTGGTTAGCCACGGTGACATGGTGTCATAGACGTCATAGATAAAGTTACGTAATACAGGATTGTAGACTGTGAGCCTGACTATGGCATAAATGACTGCATTAAAGTCTTTGATCTGCTGTCTGAAAAAAAGTGGAAAATGTTGTTTTTTTATATCTTTATAACACAGACGGTAACTAATGACTCAGTCTAACAGCAGTTAGGACGTATAAAACAGGACACATTAGCCAGTCAGTCTCCTTTGGTGGAAACAGTCCAGATATGAAAACAAAAGCCCATCAGTTTCATTCATTCTGTGCTGAGTGACTTCATAAATACATGTGCTGTTGAGTGTTCAGACACAGGCAGACTCATGTATCTGACTATCAGCATAAAGTGTGATTCACTTTGCAACTTCAAGCAGAAGTCAGACTGACATAACAATCACTACAAACCACAGCTTGCTTTTGAGCATTAAGTTTAAGGGCAGCTAAATCAGTATTTCAAAGAAGTGCTTCTCGTACCATTTTTCATGGCCAATAAAATGGCAAGATAATTATAATTAATCAATGAGCTTTCACAAGAAATTAACATATGAGCCAGTTGTTTAAATTATTCATTCAGACATTAAAAAATAGCACTTTTGTATCAGAAAAATTAAGCATTATGAAATCACTTACAGTTTGTGATGCAGCTGAAGTCAAATCTACAACTTCCTCTTTCAACCAACGTTTGTGAACTCTCCATGACATTGTGCCTTGTTCACAAAACAAAATGCTCCGATCAATCCTCTGACATAAACTATCCACTTAAGCCCCGTTCACACTAGCAGTGACTTCCGTCGCTGCATGTCACCAGAGGCTGGCGATGAGGTCGCTAGTGGGCGTTCTCATTACTGGTTTCTTAGTAACGTCATTGTTGACAGCGAATCAGGTTTCTTGCCGCTAAATACAAACATTTTGGAGGCAAAAGACTGAATATAATATAAATATACACTGAGTCCATACATACAAACAAAAATGAATGAGAAACAGAGAGTACATTTTTCTATTGCGTGCGTTTATCTATGGCAAAAACGCAAACGCCGTCATCACTGCTGGAGCTGAAAGAAGAATGATCACATGAGCACTATCGTCTTCTTTCCTATTGGCTGTCGCTCCCAAAGTCGCTCTTCATTTGTATAAAGTTGAGAGATTCTGAACTTTGTCGCATCACTGGACACGCCCACATCCGGTCGCCAACAGTCGCTGTTGCTCGTCGCCAGAAATCGCCAGCTCTCCATTGAAATGAATGAGATTGCGTCGCTTTGTCGCTGCGTGTCGCGTGTAGTGTGAACGAGGCTTAACGCTGTCCTACTGACAACAGAGGCGAGCGCGTTGACTGATAGCTGCCTGATTGTAATTTCTATTTGCTTTTGACGCGACATAACACTCACATTAATCAAGTGTCAGAGGCTGAAGATCACCATGCAAATGTTTGTGCTCCCATGATTTACGTCAACTTAGATCCAAACAAGCCATTTTTGGAGCTTGATAAAATAAATGCTTAGTTCATAAAGAGGAGGATGTGTTAAAGGGTTAGTTCACCCGCGAGTTCCGTCTTCCGCCATTTTGGAGAGTATCGCAACGCATATCACAACGTATTTGACCTAATCTGCGGTTATTTATGCCTAGGGGAAATCGTACGTATTAGTGGTGTCAAAATTAGCGCGTTAACGCATGCGATTAATTTTTTCTGATTAATGCGTTAAAAATATTTAACGCAATTAGCGCAGGGGTGTGGCTAGGATTGGTCACCCCACTCACAACTGCTGCTTCTGTCACTTTTTCTCTTGACAAGAAGTGCATTTAATCAGTCGCAGAACTTCTTTACGACCACATCAAATGGGAGACACTTCAGAAGCATGTTCCACGTCACTTTTCAGCGCCAGGCAAACAGTACTGTGCTTGCAGCGTGTGCTCTTCAAATACATGCACAAAGATACCAGAGCACGCTGTAGGCCGTATTCTTTCATTTCAAAGCGCAAAATAAGCTACGTGCATGCAACGCCGTGGTCAGTTAAGTCATGAAGCTTCCAAAAAGATGATTAAAGCTGCCTTAAAACTGTGCATGCATGTAATATATTTTATATGAGCCATATTTAAGAACATGTCTTTGAAATGTTCTGGAGCAGCCCAGTGCAGTCTCACTCATCTAACACGCCTGACCTGAAGCGGGTCAGAAAAGATCAAAAGAGTTGAGAGTAAATAAGATTTGTGTCAGAACTGCGTCACATTCAGCAGCGGCAGCTCTTAAAGAAAGAACTGCCAAAACAACCTCTAATAACCAGCTGCTGTGATGTCTATTAATCAAAGGACAAAGAAAAAAGGGAATAGCTTTATGGATTCATCTAT
>JAUMHE010000069.1:16468455-16486195 GCA_032359235.1 Enteromius mattozi | reverse complement strand
ATGTGAAGATTGTTTGGTTTAATGGTTTTATGAGATAGCTTTGTAATGTTGAATGGCTATTCAATGATTAAATAGCTGCTTGGGGAAAAAACAAAGAGACATCAGAGTAATGCTGGCCTTCAGTCACAAAAAAGATGCTATTATACTAATTTAAAAAATTGTACTGGCTTTATGTTGTTTGTACATTAATTTAATGTTTTAATGTGAAATTATTGCAATATAAAAGTATATCTAAAAACGTTACTGTTACTTGGAATTAATTGCGATTAATTTCAGAAAAATATGCAATTAATTACTTTTTTTTTAATCGATTGACAGCACTAGTACGCATGCATTGTGATACTCTCTAAAATGGCGGAAGATGGAGGGGGAGAAGAATGGTTGATTAAATCAAGTTATTTTTGTTTTCTTTGTTATTTAATTATCTTAATTTGTGTTCTAAAAATGAACAAAGGTCTTTGGAACAACATGAGGGTGAATAATTAATGACAGAATTTTCATTTTGGGGTGAACTAACCCTTTAAGCTATGAAACTATGAACAGGATGTTTTAATGGTACAAACATCTCTTATATGACAAAAGATCAAGACTGATAAAAACCAATGCACCCCAAATCTGAGTGCATGAAGCCAGCCAAACACTTTCAAGTTCTTGCCATTTTTGTGTGTCATCTGCATCGGATGGAGTAGCAGCAGCACTTTGAGGGCTTTTGTGGACTTACCAGGGCAGGTTGCAGTCTCCTCTTCTCTTGGTTGCTGCTGCTGTCGTTTGTGCTGGTTCTTTTGGGGGCCCAGACGAGTTCCTGCTCCAACAAAACCACCTCGCATTCCTCTCGGAGTCTCCTCCACTTCCTCTCTGCGCTCTGCTCGCCGTCCCAGTGCACGCACACCTAACACATGGAGAGAGAGAGGGTTAGTAGGTTGCGGATGTATGTACAGACACAGGTGCACATGCACACGCATACACACAGCATATGTGTCCACAATTAACTTGATTGATGCAACTAATTAATAGATGATTCGAAGGTGATAAATCTAATAAATTAGAAACAAATGTCAACACATCAAGAGCACACTTAACCACTTGCACAAAAACGTCTGCTTAGAAGCTCACACACAACATGAAACGGAAATGAAACAGATTAAATGCAAACATGTGTGTTGCGAATGTCTACATGATGAAAGGACACTCTTAGACCACACACACACACACTAACACACCAGATCACACAGTCCTGTCCACATCAAGATACATATTTTCATGTTTAAGTCTGAACTCACTCATATTTGTCAGCCAGAGTGTCATCAAAGCGTCACAAGCACTGCGTCTGACTGATGACTGAGCCAGACGAAATTAAAACTCACTCACTGGCTGCAATGAGCCATTCAGCTCTACTGCAGCATGACAATATGGCTCAATCTGTGACAGATCTGAATCACAAAGTCACCCAAAAGAAACTCACTATGAATACAGCACTGAGATCTAGCTCACTCGCAGTGATTCAGAATTCATGGTACCTGAAAAAACATCAGTAAGGTTAAATAAAGAGGTGGAGGACGTCTGGTCCATGTGGAAGGAGAACAAGATTAATCTGGAAGGGCTGGTAATAAAGTCGAAGAACGATAACTATAAAGATAATGATATTAGCATTCACACCAGCGTATGACATCATCTGTTTTATTGTAAGCATGCCGCATGCGCGTCTGCCGCTTTAAAGTCTGTGAGCTCATTATAGCAGGAAGGATTCTGATTGGCTGTCAATGTTTGTATCGTTCATCAGCTGGAAAAAAAAAAACGTTCTGAAAGTGATTTCAACAATCTAGTTTCTCTGTGCCTTTATTGTTATAGCTGTGGTGGTGTGGACTCTGCTATTCTTTAATATTGAGAATGATTCTAGAACTATATGTTTATTGTTATGTTTACTGTTATAGTTCTTGGTGTGAAACAAACAAACACTGACATTTCTAGATTATAACTAAAAGTTTATATTTACATTAAATTGTTTAAATCAGAGTGCATTTTGGGCATAATCAGTGCATTTAAATGTTTGATTCAAATTAATGTTCAATTTGATTGTTCACCTATAGAATGTTTGATACTGTATTTTTAGCATAAGTGTGTTTAAAAAAAACGTTTAAATGTTTGATTCAGAATTTTGGACATTTGTGGTAAATTTGTGGTTGCTCAAATGGTAAAGAAAATTCCAAGTAATACACTGCTGAGAAAACGTATAGCCTGAAAGCATTGCTTTGGGTATTTAGTCTGAAAGTTGCTTTGAGTAAAAGTGTCTGCCAAACACATGCTAATTAGAATTTTAGGGCATTCTGGGTGCATTCGGAAGTTTGATTTAAATGTTTGAATGTTTTATCAAACATTTTGTTGACATTAAAACCTACATTTAAAAGTTTGAATGTAAATTAAGCATATTTTGAACCCTGTGCGTGATTTCAGAATTAAATAGAACATAAATATGCATCATTCTGAATTTTTTGATCAGGAAAGTTTTGTCATTATAAGCACATTTACATTTAAATGGTCACAGGCCTTTTCAGTTAAAATTTTGCCAGTATAATGCGTTTGAACACTTGACTCTGTACAGCCTGAAAGCACTGTAAGTTAGTTTGGGTAAAAGTGTCTGCCAAATACATACATGCTAATTAAAATATTCAGCATTTTTGGCCATTCTAGGTACATTTGGAAGTTCAGTTTGAATTCTTGAATGTTCGATCGAGAGCATTTGTGCACTGTAGGTTCATTCAAATGTTAAATTCAACATTTGGAGCTTTATAGGCATAATCAAGCATTCACCACAATGTGAATCTTGTGTCATCTTGTGTTTTTGAATGAAGATCAGAAATGGTTATGGAGAGACAAAAGAGTTCTCAACTTTGCTCTAGCAAACTTCACACTTCATAAAGCATCTAGAGACACTCGTCTATGTGTGTTTGTGTGTGTGCGCGCCAGACAGATGACGCCACATACCCTCCAGAAAAATTAAAAAAGCCCTAAAATGCATTGCAGGGACACATGTTACCATTGGTCAAGATCTTCTGAGATCAAGAGGAAGAGAGAGAGCAGAGAGGAGAGAAAAAGGACATTTTTGAGTTGCTATGCTACCAACCTCTCTCTGATTATCTCTCCATCTCCCTCAACTCCTCCTTTTCTTCCTTCTGTCTTTCAACCTCACCTTTCCCCTTCATCTTCTCACTGTCTCTTTCACACAAAGACACACTCAAACTCTCTCTCTCTCTCCCGGTGTAAGGATGTGTGTCGGACATTGAGGTGATTTACGTGCTCTCCTGCCATTATCTGTGAGATGTGTGTGCCTTACCGAGAGTGTGTGTAAGAAGGGGGCAGCGTGAAAGGAAAACAGCAATTATTCATTTAGAGGAGATCATTAGTCATAGGAACCAGTCCTACTGCCTTTTGAAACCACACACACACACATACATTCACACAGAGCTTCATCTGTCCTGCTAATGTGAAGTGAGTCTACCATCACGTCAGGTTGTCATTTTTCACAGCGGCTGATTTTTCTTCCGCGTGTGTGTAATTACGATGATGTACGTGTGTCTTCTTTGGGTGTGTGTGTCTCAGGCAGTATTTACAAGCGTGAGTGAGCCAACAAGCTTTTTCCTGCTATTCTCACTCATGCACACACACACATGTTGGATAGTGTGTGCGTAGAGCTGTTCGGCCATGAAGCGTAGACAAGCTGTAACAGGTCAGAGAAGCGTTTCACACATGCAGTCACATGGCTGCACACACACACACGCAGACAAACTCACAGGCGCACCTGCAAATCAACTCAAGCATTGCATACTCACACTCCTGCAGTATCTCTTATTGACAGACTGCAGGAGAGAAACATTTACACACACTCTCTCTCTCAGTAAACACTTCCCCGAGGCTTGTGGGAGGGAAACATTCACCGGCATCACATTTCAGCCTGGACCACGTCCAACGCTCCGGCAGAAATGTGCTTATAGCATCAGCATTTATACACACACAACCTGACACTGCCTTCCTGTCTGACAAACCACACACTTTTTTTTTTTACTGGTGGTTTTTCATGAGATGTACATGTAAATACATTCTGCTAACTGTAATAATCTGTTCATTTCTGCAACACAAGCGAGGAGTGAATGAGAAGGGTCTGGTTGTGTTCCTGATGAAACCGACACTGCGTGTGTGAAAGGCGAGAGGGAGAGAGTCTGGGGAATAAAAGCATGCTGCCAACATAGTAGCATGAGACTATCATGTGACTTTGTGTGAGCGTGTCCGTGTCTGTTGTACATACTGTCTTTAGCGCTGAGTGCAAACACACACACACACATACATTCACAAACTGTGATCCACAGAGGCGCCTCACTGATCAATAATTTACTGAGCGCAGAGAGAGAGGAAAGGTGGGCGGGTGAGAGAAAGAGAAAGAAAGACAGACAGAGAACAAGAGAGAAGAAAAGAGACAGATGAAGAGAGTGAAAATGTGAGTGTACATGTTTATAAAGTCGACTCACATCAGAGCTGTGTGACAAGCATTTCTTAGTTAATTACTGCAGCAGTCACCTACCTGTCATTAAAAACTAACACATTTAAAAGTAATTTTACAATAATTAAAAACAGATAAACACATTGTTTTGATATTATTTATATGAATTGAAAAGCAATTAACATAAATTAATATCTAATGTTCAACAACATGAACACAGTGATGTAGGGCAAATCATTAACACAATCTTATAATACAGTGTATTTCTAAATAAAATACATTGCAGGAAATAATTTGGATGGATTTTGTCTATGATGGTCTAGCGCAATGCTTACATTTTGCTCAAGTTGTGTGTTTGGATTCTGAATTTAATGTGATAAGATATAGTAGTATGTTTTATTTTTAATGTTTAAAAAAGGAAAACTCTTCTTCTGCTCACTAAGGCTGCATTTATTTGATCAAAAATGCAGTAATATCATGAAATATTATTACAATACATACATTATTACATATTATTAAATTTATTTTAAAATATAACTTATTTCTGTGATAGCAAAGCTGAATTTTCAGCATAATTACTTCAGTCTGCAGTGTCACACGATCCTTCAGAAATCATTCTAATGTGATGATCTGCTGCTCAAGAAATATTTCTTATTATTATCAATGATAAAAAAGATGTGCAGCTTAATATTTTTGTGAAGACTTTTTGTAGAACAACATTTATTTAAAATAGAAGTCTTTTAACATTATCGCTTTTTGGTTAAAATAATGCTCCTTTGCTGCACAAAAATGTTTATATGTTTACCAGCTTTAATCGTAACGCAGTGTTATTAAGTAGCAAAAAGACATGCATTACAATCCAAACCTGACAGAGACAGATGTGAGCGCAAGAGTGTGTGCGGTTAGGTGTGGTGAAGGACTGCATTGTACATGTGAGTGTGTGTGCGTCATGAAGGAGTGTCCCAGACACACTGCTGTGATTTAATGCCAGCAAACATCATAATGACACGATAAGCTACAGTTAATGTGCATGACACGAGAAGAAAGACAAGAGAGGACACCACGTCCTTTAACTGCCTCATATTATACTAGCAAAGCAGCGGCAGGCATTCATTCGTTCACAGGGAGAGTGAGAGTTGGACACCTTGTGCGGCTGTTGGCCAGCTCTCCAGTCCCATGACTGTGATTCTGTCATGCATGATATTCCGCAGTTTAAACAAACTCGCTCTCCTCTGTCTGCCAAACACACAAACACACACACACACACACACACACTCTCCCTCACCTTCACACTCTCTCCTCCACACATATAAAGACACGCAAACATTCACACAGATAGTGAGAGAGTCAAAGAGACGTGCACGATTACACAAACATCCGAAACAACCACACACCCTGCCGCTGAACTCCCCAGGGCTGTTAAATCAAAAGACAGAGAGGATTTCACAGAGTTCTGCAGGACTAATAGGAGTTTCGCTTTCTCAAACACAAACACACACACACACAAACAGACACATCAATGCAAGTAATGCATCATCAGAAGGAGAAATGACAAGAGTGGGAGTTAAAACAGCTCTGTATTGTGTGTGTGTGTGTGTGTCTCAGTAGGGCTTAAATCTACAATCACACAGCCTGAGCTGGACTTCTTACGTATTTCAGGAGATAAGCTAGAGCACACGCACACACACACACACACTCATGCAAAATCTGTCTGGTCTGCAGAATCACACATTGCTTCCCTGGCAAAGCTTCAAACCATCTGCCAAAGGTCAAGGGTCAAATGAAAAGAAAGCCGTATATAAAGCACACCAACACACGCATTTTGCAGACTGACTGACTGAGAGGGTCACATAAACATATAAACAAGAATTCACAACTCATATTAACAAGGTATTAGAGAGAGAGCGAGAGTTTAAAAATGTTTTGCTTCTCTCCACATGAGCTGATGAAATTCAACCCTTGTCTCTGACACTGCAGAACCATATATCTGTGTCTGTGTGCGCATATGTGAGTGTGTGTGTGTGTCTGAGTGTGAGTGTAGACCGACAAACACACGTGTGGAGAGCTGGAATACGGCCCTCAGTGCCAGCACATGCAGGGACGGGGAGGGGAAGAGGAGTGCTTAAATAGAGCACAGTACAAACACACACAACCACAGAAAAAGACAAGACAGAGATGAGGCCAAGCAGAGACATCTGGATTCGGTTAATGCAGTGCAGAACGGAATTAGAGCGCTATCAGAGCGAGTCGATAAAACACACGTGCAGCTGAAATTAATAAATGTCTGCATCAGACGAATGATATCACTGCAACATGCACACTTGCGCAATCTAAACAGAAACACTGTCTGCACAAATAATCCCTCCATCAAATCTGTGTTTGCAACTTCTTGACTGCAATATGGATTGTTAACAAGAGTTTAAGAAGCGACACTGTGAATACAGTCTTGGCTAAAGGTGTGCAGCATTACAATATAAGCACAATCATATTTCAATTTCATAGGGAAAAATATAATTTATCATGACAAATTTGAGCTAAATACACTCGGTTCCACTAAAACATCATCTCATGTTAATTTGGAGCTATTTTACATTTTGGTGAATTGGTGGCTAATACATTTGAACTTGTATTACCTCATTTCTTAATATCTGCTTATGCCCAAGTGACAGTAATGTTTAGGTGCGGGGTGGACTTTCTTACTTTATTTCTAAAAATAGACATCAGTTCATGCGAAATCGTTTTAAAGATCAGATCATCAAGGGTCATACATTTTTCATTAAAATATGTGTCATGTGTGAATGATACATTTCACAAACTTTTTAAATTGCGTCATCAAGAATTTCCCCTCCCTCCAAAACTGCAAGTCCAAACCGCTAAGACTTCTTCGAAACACAAATGAAAGGTATTCAATAAAACCTGAGAACAAAAGAGCTCAATTAAATCGGTTTATCATATTAAGTGATTGTGTCTCTTCAGAAGATTTGGATTAAGCTACTCTATTCATATGGATTACTTTAATAATATCTTTTTTAACTTTCTGAAGCATCAAAGTTTCTGTTTCCTGGACTTTTAATGGATGTACAGAAATCTGTTATGTTTCATAAAAATTTCTTTCAAAAAGTGTTTTTTTTCATCGCGTTTAATTCACACACAGAATGAAGGTATAAAATCTATCTCTGTGGTGGTACCTTTTCAAAATACCCTTTAGGTATTAATATGCACACTTTAGGAGCTAATATTTACATTTAAGGCACCAATATGGACCCTTTAAGCACAAATGTGTACCTTTTGAAAAGACACCATCCCAGTGACAGCTTTTGTACCTTTTCTTCCTGGTAATATATTTGCTGCTTTGCCATATTCACCCATTAGCTGTTTTATAGTAAATACCATATCACACAAAGATAAGAAAACAGCACTCTTGTATCATTCCATGACAATTTTGTGTAGTTTTAAAACTAAAAACAGTGCATATCTCAAGCTGTCAAGTCCAGACACACTGCAGATATTTGGACATTCAAGCCAACCAGCGTTTGCGGTAAACCCCTGAGAATACAGCACAGTAAAACAACAGGTTGTGAAGGAGATGAGAAGCATTAGGATATATCTGTGTGTGTGTGTAACACGGCAGGAGGTTGTAACCCAGGGAAAGCTGTCAGTCACGCAACTAAGCCGCTGTTGCCACGGGGACATCATCTAGCCAATGGTGTAAAAGATGTCCCCAAAGACAAATACACACTAACACTTACAATCTCATGAAACACATAAATACACCAGGAGAGAAAACCAACAGCTGTTCTGGTAAACAAACCGAGCTGTATTCTCCAGCTTCAAAAATAAAACTACAACCACCAGAGAGATTTTTTCACAGCAGATCTAAATTGAGGACACAATCCAAATAAATACAGTACTATATAATAAGATCAGAGTTTATCTAAAATCATTGACCTCACAGAGGGCAGACAAACTCTCATACAATAAGAAAATCCTGTTGGTGCGAGTTTACAACCACAAAGAGCTTGTTAGACAAACACACACACACCCTACAGATACACAAGCAATCCTGCACCTGTACTGGGAAAATGAATGACAGATATGCACGCACATGAACACAAGTCTTTACCAAACAATCAAACCGCATATGATCTGAGTAACAACTATGCATGCTTTCTTTCCCTATCTTTTACACACTTACACAGATGGAAGCATATGACAGCACGACTAAACTATGCACACAAACTGTCACAGAGAGTGAATAAAACACAGGGCACTTGCCAGATAACAGAGTAAAGTTTCTACACTGAAACAACGCAATTCTCTATTTTCTGCACCCTAGTGGAATACATACTGTATATTTGATTTACACCTTAAATGTCAATAAAACAAGCTGCCACAACTTGCTCAATCAGTTACGCAGTGCGATCCTCAGAGGGTGATCTGCTCTTTCGCTGAGCACTAGTGTAGGGGGAAAGTGTGCCTTTGACCCTCATAATTAACTTCACAGTTGTAAAAATGCAAATATGTCTACTGCGGTGCACTGGGTGCCAGGAAAGATTCAAACGAATGAACTGTAATGGCTTTACTGAAGTCAACATGCATTTAGTGCATTAAGTAACACGCAGGGTTCCCCCAGCTTTTCGCTAATGACTATCCATGGCTTTTCCAGTCGTTTGTGATGGCTTGATGGATTTTTAAAAGCATTTTATAGAGTTCAATAAGCAATTTGTAGCCAAATATTTTAGAGTTTAAAAAAAAAAAAAAAAAAAAGTACATTAGCTCTTAACTTTTCAAGCATATATATATATATATATATATATATATGGATGAATACAGAACTACAAAGATTAATTGCATGCATGCTAACCCTAAACTGAACCCTAATCCTCCTAACCTTATAAATGGCTATTGTTAATATTACTCAGTCCTTAAATGTATAGTTACACTGTAACAACACATTAAAATAGAGTATAACCTTAATTATACTACTTTTCCAGGAAAATATCATTTCAAAATCCTGTTTTTTTTATTTTCCTTGACCGTGGGAATCCTGAATGTGCATACACATCGGAAAACAAATGCTATAACACATATTACATGATGTTATACTGCGTATTAGTCAACTCAAATATCTGTATTTCTATAGCAGTTTATACAATACAGAGCCTCAGCAGCTTCACGGAGATAAACAGGAAAACAACACAATCGATTATTGAAACTCAACTATGGAGATAACTCAGATTTTGCAGTAAAACAGCTTCTGTGTCATTATTTAGTCAGCTCGGTGTTGTTTTACTAGTTAATGTGCAATTACATACGCATTCTCAGATAAGTACATATTAGTTATTCATTAGTTATTTCGCAGTACTCACATTTGTCAACACATTAACGCTGTTAGTGTAAGTGCCTCCGTTCTTTCTCAAGATCTGTTTGAAGTAAATATCAATATACAAAGACAGAAGGGATGTGTTTATAAAATAAGACACCTCGTGATGAAGCGGTCTCGGTGCTGTGGGGGAGTGATGGAGTCATTAGGCACTAGTTACAGCGGCGGTGCAGTAAACTGTCTCACAACAGCTGATTAGTCTGAGTGAAGCCCCGCTGAGCTATGACCACACACACACACACACACACACACACACACACACAAACAGTTGCTTTTTTCTCTCTCCATCGTAGTAACACGCCCAGCCTTCGACTCATAGTAAAAGCCGCCTGAATGTCTGTTGACTAAACTGACAGAAACAAACCCTAACGTCACCAGCTTTCAAAACAACCAACTTTCGCTGTCATATCAAACTTTTTTTCTGACAAACAAGCGAAAATTAATCTGTAGAAGTGACATCAACGGAAATCAATGGAAAAGGCTCAAAATCAAGCGTGTGTTGTCGTAATTAAGGGTCGTGAGGTAAGTTTTACCGTTTGCGCAGGCGAGTCGCAGGCGCGGATGACGCCGGCTCTCCAGCTCCAGCGCGAGATTCCCGCGAGCTCCAGCCGCTCTCCGCCGCTCACGCACAGGCAGCGCTTCCCCACCAGCTCCACCGCCATAGTCCCGCAAAAAGTGCGAGAAATGTCCACGGACAACGAGCAAACTTCCTCTTACTGCGGGCTGCGGTGTTGACACATTATTAAAATATGGTGATTAAAGGAGATTCTTGTGAGTTTGAGTACAGGAGGTTAAATTCCCTGCATAAGTCCTCTGGTGAGCGCTGATATCTCTGTGCGCCGAGAAACTGATTTACACTGGGAGTAGTAACAGTCATTACGGCTCTCTCTCTCTCTCACTCACTCTCACACGTGGTATTCATCCGCCCCAGTTAAAGCACACAGGACTAAGAGACCGCAGCGCGCAGACTTCTCCGTCCGCATGACTTCAGTTCTCAGTGCGCTGCTACAGACTCCAGAAAACTAGTCCCTCGTCTGCGCTTACATTCTGAACGTGAACTTCACAAACACATTTTACAATTACAGTTTATAAATGACACACTATAAATGATTGATTGGTTTCATAGGAAACTGTAACTTTATCGTAAAATACACCTGAATTATTTTAGCGACCTCGCAGTTGCCAAACATGTCACACACCGAGAATACAAAGAGTTAAACATAACGTAAAAAGTATTAACAAGAAGATGTACTATTTATTTGTTTGCTTGGCAATTCACCAATTTGCTTGGAGAATGCAGGCATCCTGAATTGTTTACACACCTGATCATTTTGATATTTACAGTAGCTGATTATTTATTTATTTGCCACGGTGCTCCAAACTGTTTTTCGGAGAGATAGCACACATTCTCAATACAGCTCCACCTGAATTATTTTTTAATTACCCGATTATTTGATCGACCTTATATGTGTAACTGCACCGAGAACGTGTCCATTCTCAAAGGGAAAAAAGTTTGGAAAATGGAAATGAATGAATAAATAACACGCTGCATATTAATTTATTTATTGAGGCTAGATCAACCAAATCTTATTTCCTTGCAGAGTGCACACATTTCCTATATAGGTGCCTGAATAAACAGTGATAAATTGTACTCTAATCTTATCCACCCTTTAGATTTAAAAGCATTTTATTCAAAAGTAGGCCTAATATATTGTTCTGTTCTGCAATCAACTGGGTATAATCATCTGTACAGTGTAGCTAAAAGCATCCAAAAGGGTTGTTAGTGGTTAATTCTGTATCAGATGACTAAGTGTATACTCGGAGTGGCTGATGTCATTGGGCATGATTGCTGTTTGTCATGTGAATGGTAAAAATAAACTAAGCATAAGCATAGTTATGTGGTAAAAATTAGGAACTATTATGTCTAATGTCTACGTTCCGGGAACCTCTCAAATTTTATGCCATATAACTTTCTCAATTTTTCAATGTTTAGGAATGTAAGCAGTCCATTGACACAAAAACGAGTTTATATTTATAATGTTATTTGACTGCCCTCATGTGTCGTGCGCTGGAAATGCAGTTTAAACATTTCTTACTGTATATTTAGTTTAACTTGATACACTCAATATAATCTGCTCTGCACACTTCATCTGGTCAGGAATAAAACGAACACGTGGATTAAAGAAATAAAAGTTAGAGGAATGTTTACAAACCTGACGCCGCACGTGACAGGGGCGTCACCTTTGAGGAGCTCGACCCCCTTGTTCTTCTCTCCCCGTTCATTTCTCATTCAATACTTCCTGTGAAAGGTAAACAAATGGCGCTCCTCACTCCAAAGTGTAAAATGGTTCAAAATGTAAGCCAAATACGCTTATTTAAGAGTTCAAAATGCCCGGACAGAAGAGAAAATATAATGTTCGCTTCCCACCTGTGAGTATTTCTTCATTTTTGTAGTTTTACGAGCCTCCCGCTTTGATGCTCAGATGAGCGCCACTGAACCTCTCACAACTCATCTTCCTCTTCGCCTCATGGCCAGGGACGCATCAAGAAAATAATGCAAAAGGATACAGAGGTGGGACGAATCGCTACAGCGGTACCAGTCATCATATGTATCCTTTCAAAACACCCAATACTGAATGATGGTGGAGAGTCATTCGTAGTCAAGAGTCATTTGCCTTATGAAGATTCTTTCCTGGTTTTAGTAAAAGAAAGGAAAGAAAAAAGACCGTTTAAGCCCACTTATTTATATTTTTTTGCCATTATAATCATTATACTTAAATAGAAGAGTGGACTGGAGAGTCGACTCCAAAAGAGTCATTTCCTCGATTCTGACTCTTCGATTCTTTTGTTCTAACGACTCCCAAGTTCACATTTTTTGAACGCTGTGATTGGCTCAAATCAGTGAAACAGCATTCTATTTTTAACCTTAGTTCAGACTTTTCAAGCCAAATATCAACTCATAAAATAAAATAAGATGTAAGTATTCTGAATTAATATAACGTTTTTTTAATGGCAGTGACGCTAAAGTAGACATAATTACCGTTATGTAAAATATTTATTTATTTAAATCTCTCTATCTATCGTATTGTTCATTATTCATAATTATTCATATTGCTGCTGTGTTCCATAACTGCAGATTTAGCTAAAGCTTTAGAAATGTTCCTCAGATCTCTTCTCACCACGACCTGTAAAATAACCCAGTCCAGGAACAGCAGAGTGATGTCCATAAATCACATGTGAGGTTCAAAATAGGCATCTTCTTGTCCTAAATAACACAACTATTCCTATGCATTTTGTGAGTTTGTGATTTTTTTCGCCCCATCTATTTCTGTTCTTTTATTATACGTCATTATACATGATCTTTGTAGGAAACAGTGCATTCATTCAGAGAAGTTGTTTGACTTCCTGAAGGATTTGGCAGATCAGGCCTCCACTGCATCAACATCCGAGTGCAAAACTAAGGGCAAGTGGCAGTCACACAGGTACGGTATAATCTGTCAAAATGCACAGGGGCCTGGCAAATAGATAAAAGCAGATACAGTGTTGTTCATGCAAGCCACTATTGTGATCAAATGATCTTCCTTTAGGAAACGGTGGCAAAGTGTGTCTATCAAAGCCAGGTCACCAGAGAGGGAGGAGCCACCCCAGAATGCAACCAATGAGTTGGTCATCAACAGTGATTCATCCAGTGTGAGTTATTGTGATAGCTTATACTGACACAACGTTAAGGAGCTTGACTAGAGATATATGTATTTCTTCATGTACATTTATTTTTCAGGAGTCTGAGCTGTTTATCTGCTTGGAAACTCATTCACCTTGACCAGGCTTTAGAAAAGGTGAGATTTGTGCCGATATATTAATGTGTAAAAACTACATCAATCCAATGTTCTGCAAATTGTAATTTTCCCTTTTATTCTTATTTAAGTCTGACAAGATCTCTCGCTGAAAACTGCAGTGTTATTTATGAAGACCCAGCATCTTCTGGGAAGGGGGTGTTATTGTTATTCTTAGCATCTGACATATTTAATTTTTAATTTGTGAAATTGCTCTGTTGTGGTATTATATTGACCATGAAATTAAGTATAAAATGTTTGTTTTCAAGTTTTCCAGGGAGTTTTAAATTCCGATAAGGAAAATATTTAGTTTATTATATAATAAGAGATTTTGAGCAGCTCCACTATTTTTCTTTCAGTTGGATTCATAATTAAAACTGTAGTTTGAACTGTCTAATGTTTACAATGTAACATGATTTTCTAAACTGAGACACATGTGATTATGTATTTATAGATAAAGGTAAATATGTTATTTTCTTTTCGACCCGTCATCGCTAAAGGCAGGTCACCGTTTTGTTACTATTATCCACAGTAGGTTACACGGTTCTATAAGCGGCATATTGTATTTTATAGTAAATATTCTATAAGGTATATTTTAAGATGTCAGTATTACACGATATTGTATAAATATGCAATTTCTACTCCTGACCTAACTACTGAGATATATGACAAGATGTAGTAAAAGTAAAAAAAATGTTTAAAATAACCAAGAATCTATTATAGAGCAATGCAAAATAATGGCTGAATAAAATATCTGAGGATGATGTTTCAAAGGAAATTTATTTTAAGTAAATGATGCTCTTTGTCTGGTCACAAAGTGTGAATATACAAGAAAATAAATAAAACTCAAACCTTTTTCTGAATCATAATTTGGGGCAAAACAACTGACAATTTCTTCTGAGTGACTTTAAATTGGTCTGTGGTTCCCTTTTCAAACATTTCAGCAGCTGAAACCAGGCGAAGCCCGTAAAGGCTGAAATACAGTACTTGCAGTAATATAAAGCAAATAGAAAAGCAGTGATCTAAAAATAACCAGTTGTGCATTCTACATCCTTTTCTTTTTAATACAGTCAGTTTGAGGCAAAAGAAGCAGGCTTTCTGTGGCTTGCATCTGTTTTGGTGAATATAAATGACTGAGTAAAAATCACATGTTCATAATACTATTAAATGCGAGGACAAAAAATTTTCATCAGAAAGAAACGTTAATTAAGTGGTCTGAAATCTCTTTATTGTTCTCTCTCCAAACCATCTTCAAGAAGATCCAAAAGAAAGCCTCTTAACGTATCAAAAACCACCCAGTGCATAAAAGGCACCGTTCAACCCTGTGACCCTTTCACAGAACAGGACAGGAGTGCCATCAGAGAGTTACCATGCTAAAATAAGTACACTATATTACACACATACACAGATATTTCATAAGTCTCCTCTTTAGCACTCATCTCATCTTTTCATTTCTGATTTTTCCATCTTTTTCATTTACTGTAAACATCAAAATCATCCAAATAAAGGAACGTGATAATGGGCCTGCTGTTCAGTAGAGTCACATTCTGATCCTCTCTTTTGTAGGTGGAGCAAAATGAACAAAAATAAAAACAATAAAACAAACAAAAAGAGCCAAAAACTGAGGCCGCTACATCCTGGGCTCAGCAGAGTCGTGCGCCGTAGCCAAATGTCTGTTTAATGGCGTGGCAGTAGTACCTCTGCCAGCCATCTCGTGTTCGCTCCTCTTCGCTCTCAGGAACCGCCCGACACTCAATCTTTAACTCTGTCTCGTTACCCTTGTCTATGAAAGTCAATGTCACCATCGCATAGTGCTCTGAAATAAAAAGGAAAGGACAGACGGTGATGTTAAACAATGATCTGAGACAATCGGCTAGATGTTTCTCAAAGTCAGCTGCCAGACAGAACTGGTGAACACAATATTTATATTGGAGCATGCATTTACATATATTTTTGTAATTTCAGACTCAGACCACATACATTATTGTCCTTATTCTGCCATATTTAACTATACTACCATTTAAAAAGTTTCTGGTGCTTTAGAGTTTGTTTTTTTTAATTTTTAAAAGAAACTTGCTTATGCTCTCACTTAAAGCTTTTTCACATCCAACATGAAAATTTGGCGGTGCGATTCTGCTTTTAAATTGAAACAATAGATCCCTATGAGGCTATTAATATAATAGGCACAATCATTTGAGGCATGAAAAATCAAGGACTCTTCCAAGGACAACGTCCATCTAATCAGTTTTTAAATTCAATTAAATAAAATTTTATATGAAAGCAAAGACATGATTACGACGATATATTTTTCTGTATAGGTTTTAATGGTATTTTCAGAACAATAACGAATGTTTATGACAAATGATAAGCACTGATAGTGTATGGCTCTTAGCATCCAACACTTACTATATCAAACAATGTAGATATAACACACCAAACAAATTTATCTGATGCCAGTGTGGTCACTCAATTGTCTCTTACCACAAGGCCATGAGTTGAACCTCCACTTCATGACTATCTTCTGCTCAGGAACCTGTCGGCACATGATTTCAGAAATCTAATTATAATTCAGTCATCATTCTCGATCATCACTCAATGTACTTTTAGCTGAGCTGTTGATTTAAAGGACAGTGTCTCCTGTTTGAATCTCACCAGCTCCTGGAACTCTCCGTTCACGTTTCCGTCCAACAGACGAAACTTTCCACCCTTTTCAGCCTCAACCACAGCACTGCTGCGTGTGAAAGCCTGCACCATCTGTAACACACAATTTGTCATTCCTCTCAAACAAATGCAATCACTAATGAGAAATGATCTGCTCATTAAATAATAAGAGCTTAGGGAATCAGTAGCTTTGTTTCCATCCAAAGTTACAAATTAAACAAAAGCAATGTTTCCATCCAGTGTGTTGATCCAAACAAAATCATCACTTCCCGATTCATATCGGCTAAATATCATGAAGAAAAATTACATTTGTTGCAGTACAGGAAAAGGCTCTGTACATAAGTATTTTTTGTATACAATACATTACGAGTTTCAGAGTGTGCAGACGAAACATGCTCACGTTATCTTATTTTTCGAGTCTGCTGTTTAGGAACGCAGTTCTGGGAGTCATCTATAATGAAGCACTTTGATGAGACTTTGCTAAAGCATTTTAGAATGACAAAATAAGCATTTCAGATGCTGTAAAAAGAGATAGGTCTGTTGTTTTGTCCGGTTTTATGCTATCCCATTGCAAAGTCACGTCTCTTTTCATGCGCATTAAGGAATTTATTCGGTTAAAGTGTTTCCATCATAGTTTATGAGCATGTTTTCTCACCGGATAAGACATTTATTCTACTTTGTTCAGCTCATTCATTTTTTATGCACATTTTTAGAATTTCTGCACATCTTGGCAATTCCATCCGTTTTTGTTTTTTTTATACAATATTCCAAAATGTGCATAAAAATAGGTGGATGGAAATATAGCTAGTGACTGTCAGCGGTGACAGTGGCAGAAGACTCACATCCTGATTGAGAAAGACCCTGTAAAGCTCTTCTGGTGAGGTGAGGAAGGTGTCTTTTAATGAGAACTTGCAGGTGGGGATTTTTACCCCTGTGTTGGGAGGAGGAGTAGCAGCGCTACATGAGCCAATCTGAAAACAAAAATAAATTAAAAGTTTATACTGATGCTGCATGTTACTTGCAGATTCGCTCATACGTTCAGATGTATCGGTGAATTACGATGGTTACATTTAATCGTCACATCGAAGCAGATCTGTCACGATACATCCAAGCTCCACTAAAACATTTTCCACAAAGCATATATTGAGGTGACCAGATTTAACATTGGAGGGTGGCCGCTAAGAACTGTCCATGTTACATGATAACTAGTTGACCAATTAAAATTCTGAACAGCAACATTGTAGATTCAAGCCAACCACAAAAAAAGAAGCTGGAGCTTGTTTTCTGTATTTACAGTAGGGCTGCACGATAATCATCGCGCGATATGTATTGCGCATCTTGTCAGTAAATTCGGTTCTGTAATCAGCGGTA
>JAUMHE010000069.1:16420383-16445168 GCA_032359235.1 Enteromius mattozi | reverse complement strand
AAGAACAAAGTATTTAATAAGAATATTTTATTCATTCAGATCTAGGATGTGTTATTTTAGTGTTCCCTTTATTTTTTTGAGCAGTGTACTTAAAGTATAGATTTTAATACAAGAGCTCATACAGAATATGCATTGTCTTTTTATGAACAAAATTACTTTAAGTGTCTGATATTGGTTATGGATTTAATTGTTTGGTGTAATTCTCCCTTTTGAATTATGAATGATTTGCTATTAATAAATTATTGATAAAACCATATTGGTTACTTACCACATGGTATTATTTATTGATATTGATCAATAACTCAAATAAAATAATTAATAAATATAAATATCAGTAGAAAATTTAGCTGAAACCACATCTATTACCATTTATTTATTTATTTAAATGCAGTAATTTTAATGAAAAAACTGAAAATGTTGCAGAATGAATTTTAACATAGCTAAATGTTTAAATTATGCAGAGCTGATGGCACTATGCTTTTTTTTTTTTTTTTCCTGGCAGCTGAAAGCACAATCAGATTAGACAAAATATTTCATAAATGTGCACACACAGAATTTAGCAAATGACATTCCATTTCCACCCTGATTCTGTCTTGGGCCGTCATATGACTAATGGCTTGTTAAGAACATGGCATACTATAAATTAAGAGTTCTTATGCATCTTTCTTGGAAATGGTGTCTTTTGGCTAAGTAACGTTGTGAGATGTGACCGGAAAATGGAGAACGTTAGACTGATGGCCTCTTTAAGGGCTCCTGGGAAATTGCAGTTGAATGGTGCTTCTAAATGTATTCTTAATGTAATCGGCTTATCCATATTCCCAACACAGTGAATCTCTCGGACATGCTGAACCAAACAGACTCCAGTCAGACACAGAACAAACGGCCGCTCCAGGACCTGGTGCTTCTTGTCACTGGTTTTCCTCACTGTCCTGAAGGCAGAATTCAGCCAGGCATGTCATCCAGCACAACAGTTTCTGTTGGCTTCGCATTTTGTACGAAAGCACTCAACCGAATGTCCACTTTTATGGCTTGCATCAAGAGCCTGTCTTTTCCTTATTGCCTCTTCGTAATTAAACATCAGACGAGACATTGATTTTCTTTTTCTTTGGTAGTAAACAGTTTTGTTCTGTCAGATTCAGGGTTTTTCGTTATAATCGAATGATTGTTAAAGGGATAGTTCACCTTAAAATAAAAATGATCATTACTCGCCCTAGTTTCGTTTCAAACTCGTAAGACTTTGTTCATCTTTGGAACACAAATTAAGATGATTTTTGATGAAATCCGAGAGCCTTCTAAACCCTGCATAGACTGCAACGCAGCTAAAATGTTCAAGGCCCGAAAAGGTAAAGACGTTGTTAAAATAGTCCATGTTACATCTATTTCTTCATAGCATCATATAATTACGGTTGAATCACTGCTGAACTCACATGGACATTTTTATTGATGTCCTTACTATGTTTCTGGGCCTTGAACATTTCATATGCGTTGCATATGGGTGTGCAATATTGCAAAAAAAAAAAAAACCCTCAATATTTCTGTGCTTTTTAGTGATGACAATAAACAATATTTTGCTGAATGTTTGTGTTATTGCGCTGGTGTCATAAGGACTGCCGTGAACATCTGACTTCTGAAGTTTGTGATATTCTTCATATTCTGTGTACTGGTCAGTTCACACTGATAGAAATGAATATTATGTATATATGTGTGTGTATATATATATATATCTCGCACATCCCTAGTTGCAGTCTATGCAGGGTCAGAAAGCTCTCTGATTTCATCAAAATGTTAATTTGTCTTCAGAAGAAGAAGGTCTTACAGTTTTGAAATGACAAGAGGGTAAGTATTAATGACAGAATATTTATTTTTGGGTGAACTATACCTTGAACTAAAACTTAAACTGAAACCAAAAAATTGCATCTCTTAAAACAAAAAAACATCACCTTATAAAATAAAAAATTCAGCTATTTCCCAAGTCATCATTTCTCATTTTGTTTAGTTTATGTTGAAGTCTTAAGATTACTCAAATGAAATAAAATAATAACTAAAACTTAATAACTGTATGGGCATGTGTGTTTTTATTTTTTAAATTTTAATGAATTAACAAAAACACTAAAATTACTGAAACTTTAACTAAATATAAAGTGAAAACAGAAAATATAACCATAAAATCTAAATCAAAATATTAACAAAAACTATAATAGTCTGTCAATACTAAAATAACACTGATAATTGATGTTTTTTTTTTTGTTTTGTTTTTTTGTTTTTGGCCACATATCAACCAAAAGCAAGACTGACATTGATCCTGAAAAGATTTTTGTTCTTATAAGGCCATATTGAGTCCTTTAATGGCTAAGCTTTGGATAGATCAGCATTGAAGGGGGGAGTCAGTGCTGTTTTCAGATCTGTGACCATTCAGCGTCAGCGCACTGGAGTGACATTTTCCCGGCTGGATATTTTTGTTCCCTGCAAAGCCCCTCTGCACTTGAGTTTAGGATGTCAACTGAGTTAGCAAAGGGTGTCTTGAATGACCTCTCTGGCTTTGCATAGCCTCATAGTGTCATCCGTTCAACACACATGTATTTTTGTTTTTATAATAGTGGCAGTTTAGGCTTTATTATTTAGCTCAGTGATCACATTACTTGTAAACTGTCTCTGGAGGAAAAAAAAAAGTGAACGTGAGAGAGTGAGTGTCGCCCGCTCACAGATACTTAGCTTGGTGTCAATAAGTAAACCCATATTGCTGCCCTCAGCACACATACTAATTGGATCATACCACTGTGAGAGGGTGGAGGTGGAACGGACAAGCCAGAGATATGGAGGAAGTGCTGAGGTGTGATTTAAGAGAGGCAAGAGAAGTCAACCACAGAGGAGGCGGCGATCCAAGGGAGTTGGTGAATACTATTGGTTGGTTATATTAAAACATCTTATGCAATTTGTTGAATAAGTGTGCAAAGGTGTGATGATTTTGCTTTGCCTGAGGCATTGTTATGCGCTGCCTTCAAACAGCACCTGGTGAAAGTACGAATGTCTGTGGTAGTAATATAGTCTGATAACAGAGCACAATACACAGCTTTATTTAAGATGATAATGAGATTGATTCCGATTAATTGTGGTAACCTGATGTGGTTTAACTGTAGGCCTTTTGCTTTGAATTAGATGCCATAAAAGCAAATATAATATCCACAGAGAGTTATCTGGTAGCTGCATGAAAAGGACGCCATGTTGCCTTTTACGCACTGCTGCTAAATACAGCTTTCTTTCGTATAGTGCTGTCTGCTTGGGCTTATATTTTCAGCAATTTGTTGGCAAACCATTAGCAGCTACGTTTCTGGTTTTGCAGCTGCAAGATGTAATGAGGGTTCAACTAAGGGTGTGTGATATTGACAAAAGTAACATTTTAATTAGTGGTTAAAGCTCACGGTTCGGATCATATTATGGTTTTTGAGTCATGGATCAGATTGTTTTTTGGATCAGCAAGAAAAAAAATTTCAATATAACTTTGCTTTCCTTTTGTTACTTAAAGCTAAATACTACTGCGATACCACAGGAAAAACTGCTAGCCTAACTGAGAAAGCTTGTGATAATAAGGTTGGTGATATTTAGGTACAGAAGTGTAATAAAGTGTAAAATAACACTGCATAGAATTCACTGTAGAAATTTAACATCTAATCTTTGTCGAAACTGTGTTTTGTTGTTTGATTCGCATTTATAGGTATTTATTGGCTGCTTTCCCTTTAAGACCTGATGCTTGAATCTTGATATTTTTGGAGGTGTTTTTTCTGATAACAATAATTAGGCACTGTTTTGTGTTTATATAGTGTGTTTTTGTGCATGTTCCATGGCTGGTTTAGCCTTGTGTGAAACAACAATTAATTTCAAATGGGTTAAGAAACAAAGCAAATTAATCTTTGAGTCTTTATTAATGAGTCATTGAGGATTCATTTAGAGACAAAAATTCATTGAAGTACGAAACACTTTGCAATGCACAACAGTTTTGCTCTGGCTTTATTGGACTTATTTTCATTGGGTAAACAGAGCAAAAACAGGCAATATTATGTCTAAAACGTAACTCAATATTAACAGCTGTTGTCAAACACATTTGCGATCATTCCAGTGTGCTGATATTTGAGAAAACAGCACTCTTGTGAGATATTATTAATTGGGCTATATATCATATCTTACAAAGATCACATATACATATGTGTGTGTGTGTGTGTGTAAAAAAAAAAAAAAAATATATATATATATATATTATTTTTTTTCTTCTTCTTTTTCTAACTCGGGTATAGTGCCATCCAATAGGCTTAAAGCGTTAGTTCACCCAAAAATGAAAAATCTGTCATTAATTACTCACTCTCATGTCGTTCCAAACCCATAAGACCTTCGTTAATCTTTGGAACACAAATTAAGATATTTTTGATGATACCAGAGAGCTATCCGGCCCTCCGTAGACAGCAATACAACTGAAATTATCCAGATCCAGAAACGTGGTAAAAACACTGGTTAAAAAAAAAAAAGTCAATGTGACATCGGTGTATCAAATTTGCGACGATAGAATTTTTTTTTTTTTTGTGCAAAGAAAACAAAAATAACATCATATACTCAACCATTCTTTTTCTATGTCTTACATTTTCTGGCATTTAGAGAGTATTACTATGCTTTTGTCTAGGCGTAAACGGCCGGAGATTACACACATGCGCGTGCTTTTACCCGGATGTAAACAAGGCTGATTACGTCAAATACGTTAAAGCTTGCGTAATAATTTACTATGTATACACTATGCTTTTAAATATGATCCCAACTTTAAACCTACATTAAAACAGATACAACATAAAGTTCTATTGTACTGAAATGTAGTAATAAGTCATGTTTTATTATCATGTTTGTTGCCTATCTGGCACTTCACTTTGACAGAACTGCAGACATGGCTATGATCATGAACTTTTCCCGAGAAAACACATGATTTAACTTAAATGCGGGAACAATTTAAGTGATAATAACGAATTATTAATCTTTCATTCCCCCATGTTTACCACATTATGTGAAAACAATGATTAAAAATGAACAATAATAAAATAAACCTGCTAATCTAGAGAGTGAGGCAACGAGGATTTGGGGGGAAAAAATCTAATATTATTAAATACTTAACCATCCAGCAGAACAGAAGATGCGTATGGCTTGATTTAAATGCATGCACTCAGATTGTTATGAATCCAAAAGTATGGTCGCAATGTATTATTTCCCTGTTAACCATGGACGTAAATTTCATTTAACAGTAGGGGGGGGACAATAAACAAATTTCTCATGAGCAATTTTTGAAAGGGACACAAATAATACAATCAAATTGTACTTTATAAAGATGTCGTCAACACAGTGGAAAACTTGGCTTCTATCATTATTGTAGCATGGAGACTGCGTTGTTATGGTTATTTTCAAAGATTTTCTCTGGTTCAATGAAAACACAGATTTTATTTCATTTAAAACTATTTATTTCAGTGTTTATGTTGTTTACAATAGAGTCATTTAGCTTATCCACCACGCGTGCACTGCACAAAATGTCCCCGGTTATTGAACGTAACCTCGGTTCCCTGAGAAGGGATCGAGACGTTGCATACAGCTTTGCTGACGCAGTGGGGAAACACTTTTCTCCTTAGAATACTGAAGCCTGATTGGCTTAACACCATTGCATCGCAATGACCAATGGCATTCAAGCACGTGAAATTTGGGGGCCCCTTATAACCCAGTGCTTGGCGCCATTTTCCTCAGAATCTTTTGACTGAATACAATAAGACCTGAGCAAAGTTCACACGGCATGAATGCAACGTCTCGTTCCCTTCTCGGGGAACCAAGGTTACATTCAGTAACCGGGGACGTTCCGTTTCAAAGTGTCTCTCGACGTTTCGTATAGCTTTGCTGACGCCGTGGGGAACGTATACAATCACGTCATGTCTACTGCGAAGGTCTTGCGGCTAAAAGCGGAGACAATGCAGTTTGAAGTGGAAACACCTCGCTCTAGGCGGGAAAACCTTTGACCTAGTTTGCTAGAGCCAATTGGAACCAAGCGAAAGGGTGTCTGTATTGGCATGTCAGCGGACCTGGTTGAAAAACGCTGTGCTTTGGAACAGAGGGTGGAGCCCAGCCAGTCGCTGAGTCATAATGATGTTCACTGGAATGATATGGGCCTCGCTTAGCTGTCCTGTTTCACTGAAAGGCCAGCAAGGAAACATCCAAATTATAAAATCTGGCAAAAGTGTTCTTCGAGGCCCATCCTGCTGCCGGGCAGATTTCCTCGATAGAAATACCCCTTGCCCCCGCCCAGGAGGAAGCGATGCTCCTCGTGCCGTGGGTGCGCACTTCGATAGGGCAGTCTGTATTCTGCGTTTCATAAGCCAGGGTTATCGCATCCACAATCCAATGAGATGGTCTCTGTTTCGATACCGGTAGACCTTTAATACGGCTGCTGAAACACACAAAAAGCTGTTCTGAGAGTCTGAAAGTTTTGATGCGTTCGACATAAATGCGCAGAGCGCGTACGGGGCAAAGCAGCTGCGGAGGTTTTCCCATCCACAGGCTCGCCTTGGGCGAAAGATGAAAGTGTTATTACTTGGTTTCTGAACGGTGTTGAAAGCATTTTAGGCACGTAGCCCTTTCTTGGCTTAAGAATGACTACAGTCCTTAACACCAAAGCTCAAGCAAGATTCGTTGACTGAGAGAACGTGTAAATGAACACATTTTAAAGGACATGTCGCAACTTCAGATGGAGTATATCCACTTTGACGATGATTTAGCAACGAAGGAGAGGCTTCTAAACAATTGAGGTGAAGGAGAAAGATTCTGAGGAAAATGGCGCCAAGCACCTGGTTATAAGGGGTGAATCCTACCAGATTTCACGCGCTTGAACGCCATTGGCCATTGCAATGCAGGCTTCAGTATTGTAAGTAGAAAGGTGTTTCCCCACTGCGTCAGCAAAGCTGTACACAATTATGAGAGACACTTTGAAAGGAAACAACTTTTTTCAACTGAATGAAAGCTGTGCACTTTTGTGGCCAAAAGGGGTCTCAAATTCGATAAATTTAGTGCCTAAATTTCACTAAAGTCACTAAATGGTTACCGGTATGTGCGTGACTGTGTGTGACACAGGATGAACTAACCCTTTATGAAGCATTGAATGTTTTTTTTTTTTTTTTTTTTTTTTCTGCTATTGTTTTTTTTTTTTGCAAAGTGAGTGACACATTTTTGATTAATCTTAGCTTCCAATTCAGTAAAACAACAATTACAATATTATTGTAGTACCCCTAGTTGCCATCCCATACTTTGTGTCAGGGACTATTGGGGTTTGTTAAGTAGTGTAAACATTATGCCTTTTTCATGTTATTCTTTTGGCCGAAAGACCTTGAAATAGGTCCATATAAACAATTTTTATTCTTTGTAGTATGCATTTGTCTTGTGGCCCTATTGTCACGCATCCTGCTGAATATTTGTGCTCACTTCTGTCCTTCTGCTTTTTATTGCATTCTTCAAGAATGGCGTTGGACATGGCTGACTCGCAGTACCTGCTCATCCTGGCACCGTCGCTGGTCATCGCTCTCATGTTCCTCTTTTTCTGGCTCTTCATGAAAGAGACTTCCTACGATGAGGTTCTGGCACGCCAGAAACGAGACCTTAAATTGCCTCCCGCCAAGCCCGATACTCGTAAAAAGAACGAGAAAAAGAAGAACAAGAAGAAGGAGAGCGGCGGAAGTGGAGTGGGAGGAGGTGGGGGCGGCGAATCGGAGGAAGATTTGAGGGATTTCGATACATCTGATGCCACTAGCCCTGCCTCGAATGATGAGGATTCTGAGGCGGTGCCCGTGAGTCTACCGGTTGCTGCTCCGGTCCTGGCAGAACCTCCGTCCGGGATAAGAGAGAGGAAAAAGAAAGAGAAAAAGCCAAAAGCTCCTCCAGCTCCTGCTCCAGTTGCTGCCCCAATGGTTGTACCCCTTTCTCATACAACCCCAACTACCCTTCCAGCCTCAGAAGAACCGGAAGTCAACGGCTCCAAACCTGCTGTCCGAAAGGAGCAGCCCCTCCCCCTGACCAAGCAGGCCAGCCCACCTCAGCCCCAGGCCACACCCCCTGCACCAACTGAGACTATCAGCAAAAAGAAAGCCAAGAAGCAGAAGAGTGAGTCTGGTGAGCCCATTTTTTTCCTATTTTTTCTATAATTAACTATTTTTTACTGCAAATTCCAAGTAATATCAAACTGCAATAGGGTTGCTTTGATTAAGTAGTAATAACTTAAATACGGGTAATTACTAAACTAAACTTAATTGAAAGTATGCTTTTTTTTACATATTAAAAGTTTGTTTTATAGCAAAACACCAGACAACTCCATAATGTGGATGCCTAACAAAGGTTGTTGTGATTACACGCGATACACAGAGCTTTTCCCTCAGCATTGTAACGTGCTGTTTTTGCAAGGTACCTTAAAACGTTTCAGCTTTTATTTCCGTTTACGCCCTCATTAAAATATAGTGGGTTCATATAGTTCATTGAATCATCCTTGATCACTTGTAGTCAGCTTTGACAAAAATCTTCTCAGCTAACGTTTAACGTTCTTTTCAAAGTGAAAGTATCCTTGTCACCTGACCTGATTACAGCATGCTGATTTGCTAAAATGCTTCAAATAGGACCATGTGTTATGCAAATGCCATGCAAGTTGTGAACAGTAAAGGCCAAAGTATAACAACACTTACGTATATGTAGCATATGTGTACAGTTGGTTTTTGGCTGCTTCACCCAATTATTTCCAGTTGCCAAATTTTGGTGCACCGCTGCTAAGAACCATTCAAAACCAGAGCCATTCGTAAACCATTTAGAACACCCTGACAAGCACCATCATTACTCTTACAACCACCCAGAACACCTTATCATGCTCTCATTTCTCACAGAAGAGCATCCACCTGAGGTCAAGCCTGATCCTCCTGTGGTGAAGAAAGAAGAGCCTGTGATCATCGAAGTGGAGATCAAGGCAAAGGATGTAGCCGCCCCTGTTGCCACAGCAGCACCACCAACTGCCTCCAGCGGCAGTGGGCGTAGGAAGAAGAAGCAGAAGGTGGAACCTGTCGTCACAGGTAAGAATAAACTAAAATCAGACTTGAGTCAGTGAATCAAAACAGTGGGCATCTGGTCTGTGAGATCTAAACTAAAGCCAATTTTGCACTATGTAGTTCAAATCTATCATCATATGCTGTCTTGTGCCGTCACTGTCATGTTGCTCCAAACCATATGACTAATTTGCTTCCGAGGAGCACAAATGGAGATGTTCTGATTTTCCATATGCTCCTCTTTTCTCTGTTTGGAAATTATGCTATGAACAGGGGTTGTGATGCTCCAAAAAGATCAAATAAGCACCATAGAAGTGTTCTATATGCTTTCATATCTCACTTAGGCAAATTCAAACTGCATATTTGAGATATTTTCATGAGTTCTGTGGACTACGGTAGAGCATTTTTAGCTTGGAAGTGTTCTTTCTCGGAGTAAGTGATATTAGTTTTGTGTAAAGTGTTGCTTTAATAATCGCTGCGGTGATGTGTGTTTCAGTGGATGAGGCACACGTCCAGTCCTCAGCCCCAGTCACTGACTCCACCACCTCGACAAATCACCAGAGCAACCAAAACAATGAGACTCCGCCCCCTGCTCCTGCACCCACAAAACATGGCAAGAAACAGAAGAGCGAAACCAACAAAGGTACTTGGCATCTTTTTTTACACAAAATGGGGGTAAAGCCAGATTTAAGTGATTTAAAGCATTTTCATTGATACTTTTTCATGTTTAATGCGTTATATGTTCATAATCTGCATTCTCAGCCATCTTAGAATATTTGTTCCACTGAGCTTGTCACAAGGCATAGTGGGATGGGTCTTTTCCACAAAGCATGTAAGCAAAAGCTGCCTTAGAATTGGCCTGTTAGGAGACAGCATAACCTATGATCCCATAAAATACTGCCTATGGAGAGTTTAAAAGTGTGATTATTTCCTAATGGCCTGTGGTTTGAACAGGTGGCTGATACGTGTCTGTTTTTGTGCAGAGAACTCTGAGGTGAAGCTCAAGGAGTTGCAGGCCAGTCTGAGTGGACTCGTGCTGTCAGATTCTGATGTGGTCAGTCTCGTCTCGCTGCTCCGAGACAAGAGCCCCAACACTTTGGACAACTGGTATAAGGTTAGAGGATTAGGTTGACTTTTGTTTTTCGTTTAGTGTTTTTTGCTAACATGCAGTAATGTGTTCGATAGTGAAAGCTCAAAGACAGTGAAAGTTGTCAAATTTCTGATGATTTTTCTGCTTTCGCTTTCTCAGACTGCAGCTAAGTTTGAGCCCTCGGCCCAGCAGCTCGCAGAGAAAGATCGTCTTCTGAGCACACTACAGGAGGAGGTGTCTATCGCCAAGGGCAAAGTCAAACAGTTAAGCCAGGTTAGTCATTTAATTTCACTTATATTTCCTGATGTGTGTGGTGCGTTCCAAGAATGATACAAATTGGTTACTCATAACTCATGACATTTGTAAGTTTCCCTTTCACAATTAAAAAAAAAAAAAAAGAATAAATTGGGTCTATCAAAATGATTAATCGTGATTAATTGCATCCAAAATAAATGTTTGTGTTGTTTACGTAACGTGTGTACTGTGTATATGAAGCTTTCCTCCATGTTATAATCAATTTTCAGTTTATTTTTTTAATTACATATTTATTTAGACTTTTTAATAAGATGTCTGACAAAAAAATTTAAATGGTCTTTTCATAATTTTTAATCCATATTTAAATTATTTTTAGCAAAGTGCCACATAAGCATGCTATAATTGTGACAGAATATAAAAAAAAGGGTTCCAAAAATATAACGGTGTAAGCTTTGCTTTACTTAATTGAGCTTGGTAGTAACTTATTGACTGGGACTTCAGGAACTGCAGGCTGAGAAGCAGAAGACGGGCCGCGTCGAGTCTGTGCTGCATGAACATCGTGTTGCCAGAGAGAAAGATATCATGCAGGTGAAAGCTCAGAGCTACCAAGAGATGCAGATTAAGGTAATAAATCTCGTTGACCGTTAAGACTGTCATACAAAAGTCATGCAAGCCTTAATAGAGCGTAAGATGTTGTATGTTTATGTGTAAGAACATCTAATGACAAGTTACCTTTCTCTCTGCAGTTCCAACAATTAAGAGAACAGCTGGAAGGTCAGATCGCGCGATTGCAGCAGGAAAACGGCATCCTGAGGGATGCTGTGGAGAGATGCTCCACCACCAACCAGATGGAGAACAAGTGAGTACCGCCAACTTCCCCTTCGTTGGTAAACTTATATGCTTAGTCAAGGTTCATAATTTAGTTTTTGGTGATTATTTTCATTTTTTTTCTTTTATTTTTGTAATTAAATAATCTTGTCACAAAACACCTAAGGAGTTCATTTGTGAAACCAGATAAAAAAAAAATTCTGTCCACAAAAAACAAGAGCGCTTTTCGGTTTCTGCTGTAAAATGTGAACTTGTGATGCCTTGACGGTGGACAATGCTGGCTTTTGTGATAAAATGTGTTTAGGGTTCAGAATGTGCTATATGTGGAGCACGGCTTTTAGCTCCTTTTTTGAAACAAAAAAAACATGCCGTTTATCATTTTTGCAGATTAACTCTTCGGTTCATGTTCAGAAGTGCCAAACACAGTAATTCACCCAAAAAGTGTCATCAGTTACTCTCCCTCATATCATTCCAAACCCTTAAGAAGTTCATACTCAAAACACAAGTGAAGATATTTTTAATAAAACCTGGCGGATGAACTTTTTTGAAGGTTTGGGTAGCTAGACTTTTAATGAGATTTTTAAAATTGATCATTTGTTTTACAAAGATCTCAAAGAAAGGTCTGGGTGGAGGAGTTTATTACAGAATTTGGATGAACTATGCCTTTTAAGGTCTGATTGAAATCATCAAGGTTTTTGTTAAAATAAACTTCTTAAAGTTAGTATTTCCTTATGAATCTATGTTGACACTTGGAGTTTTCAGTCAGTTAAGTGTCAGGATTGTTGGAAATTTTCCACAATCTTTTGCAAACTTACATGGTTTATGTTTAATGTGTGTTTTCAGGCAGTCATCCGAGCTGAATAAACTGCGTTCGGAATACAACGGCCTGATGAAAGAGCTAGCAGAGACCAAGAACAAGCTGCAGCAGGAAGAGCTGCAACGGAAGAGTCTAGAAGTCAACTACAAGCAGAATATGTCCCAGCTAGAGGTGCCTACAAAGCCCTGCAAAAAAGGACAACGTCCTTTAACATGCCTTTTTGAATCATACTTTTATTAAAAAACAACAGTGCATTATGAAGCCTTGCGCTAGTTTAGAAGTGTGATGTTAGCTTTAACATTCATGATAAAATGCTGTTCTATTTGGCCTTTAATTGAAGAGTTTTGAAAGCGTTTTAAAACCAGTATAGCTTACCCAGCTATTTATAATGGAAAAAATGCAGTCAGAGGTGCACAAAAAAAATTAATATGACTTTTTATATTTGAGATTTCTGTTTTTAGGTCAAAGTTAAAATATTTTTGCACTGAAAAAGAAAATCTTTAAATTAAATTAAGTCTTTTTTTTTCTGACAGCAACAGTGAAGTTGGGTTAATGATTTAATAACTGAATAAATTGCATGGTTTTAAATATGACATTATTAACTAAATAAAAGTTAACCACTGAAACTAAATCACTGTGACTTTAATGTGGTTGTAATTTTTTACTTTAAATGGTAAGTTGGGACTTCTATGATTAACAAATTAGTTTATTTAGTTTTCACTCATTTGTTTGATATATTTAATGACTTTTACTTATTAACATTGTAGCTGTCCATTGAAATGAATTAATTTGATTAAACAAGCCATTCAAACCAACCAATTTGATTGATTGAATGGGATTTTCCTGTCTTTAAGATCGCTAGGAGAGTGTTTTATCATCAGTTCTACTGACTTCATGATTTGAATTTGAATTTTCAAGCGTTAATTTTCCTTACACTACTGCTTGTTGGCAGAATTAGACTGCTACAGGAAAGGCTACTCTTGAAAACAGATGAGCTTTTGTTCAGCGTCACTAAAATGGAGTGTCACTACATTTAGCTACTTAATCCCAACCCCATTGAGCTGAAACTCTTTTGTATCTTTTGTCGCAGGATGCAAAACGTCGGTGGGAAGACCTGCAGAACTATTTGCACAACGTGAATGCAGAGAGAGAAAAGCTCCAGGCCAATAAACAAGGTACAAACACACACCATCTCACAGACATCGAGTGTTCTGCACACACCACATAACCAGCGTCTCCTGTGTCTTCTCAGAGCTGCAGAACCAGCTGATGGCCGTGGAGAGCGAGATGACCAGTAAGAACAAGGAGATCCAGACTCTCCACAGCAGCCTGACAGACACGCTCATCTTTAAAGAGCAGGAGCAGCAGAAGGTCAAGCAGCTGGAGCAGCAGGTCATGCAGTTGCTGGAGGCGTCGCAGCACACCATGCAGCCCGACGACCAACTGCAGGAGCAAGTCCAGGTACGCGAGAACTCATTAAACTCTGAAGACTCTATGCATCTTATATGGCTGTTGATGATCATCACACAATGCTGTCATTTACAGGATCTTCTTAATGAGAACAAAACACTGAAAGTTCAGATTGATAATCTCCAGACTCAGCTCAACACTCAGGTATGTGTGTGTGGGCTGCTGGGTGATGGGGGATCTGTCTCTGCTTGTTGTTGGCCAGTCATGTTTAAGAGTCATTACTTTGTTCTTTCTTTTAGGCTACAACAGTATCACATTTCGATGAGCTTCAGAAACTGTAAGTGGTTGCCTCAAAGCTTCCTTGTTTTATGGTTTTTGCACTAAACAAGGCCTGTTTAACACTGCACGTGAGCGGTGCATATATTTTCACACCCGTATTAACTGGTTAGGTTATAGTGTTCACATTGATGGTTCACAGAAGAAAATTAACTGCAGAAGATATATTGAAAATGCGCTTTGAACCTGTTTATGAATAGCCATGTGATTTATAGGCATTTCTGATACAAACTACTACTACTTCATTGTTTGGAAAATGATTGATGCAGTTGCACAAGCATACAGCAATAATTCAATGTGAATTTAAATGATTTAAGTAGGTCTGGCTGCAGAATGTGTAGAAATGTGTGTAATAGAATATTTAGCTGACTAGCTTGCTGCACCAGTTTAGAAATGTGACCTCTTAGCGAAATGTTGCCGTTCAGTTGGCTTCCACTTGGTATCTACTCATAATATTTTGCTTAAGACGTTTTAACAAAACATGGATGATGCTTTTTAATACTTATTTTGGAAAAAATAAACAAGTAAACTAGTAAAAGTATTTTTAAAGTAAATGTGTCCACTACTGTTAATAAGTCTGGGGTTGGTTAGTGGGGTTTTTTTTCTCTCTCTCTCTTTCTTTTCTGCTGACCAAGGTTGTAGAAATGCTACAATATTACTAAAAAAATATATTTATAAAAACAATTGCTGTAAAATGTAATTTATTCATATGATGGCAAAGCTTTGTTACTCCGATATTTAATATCCCATAATACTTCTACTATGCTGATTTGCTGCTCGGGAGGCTTTTATTATCATCAGTGCAATGTAATATTTTTGCAGAAACCAGGTTTTTATAATTATTATTGTTTTTTTGTTTTGTTTTGGATTTTTTTTTTTACAGGAAAAGAGCAAAATCTATTTGAAAAAAACAAATTTCTAACATTGTAAAAGATATTTAAAATGCATCCTTTCAAATTAAAGTGATTAAAATCTTTATTATAAAATCTATATTTATTATAGTTATCATTATTATTATAGTTTACTAACCCCAAGCTTTTGAATGGTAATATTTTATAATATTACCATAGTAATTGCATTGTAATTAGTGCTGTAAAGTGATTAATTGCAATTAATCGCATCCAAAATAAGTTTTTGTTTACATAATGTGTGTGTATTGTGTATTTTTATGTACAGACATGCATGTACATATTTCATAAAAAAATATTTTTATATAATTAATGTATTTGTAATATAAATTTATATGAATATAAATAGACTTGTAAATGCATGTAAATATTTTCAAAATATATACTGAATGTGTGTGTGTGTATATATACATAATAAATATACAAAAAAAAACACATATTATGCAAACAAAAACTTTTATTTTGTGTGCGACTGTTTGACAACACAAATAATATAACATTACCATTGAAATGTTAATTTCTATTTAACCGCTGATTTTTCAACCCAGATATATCACTGGGTGAAAGCATGACGTGAGCTTCGCTGCTGCTTCACTTTCACGATGCTGAAGCTTGCGGTTTGAAACAGGTCTGACTCTGCATCCTGACAAGTCAGTTTTCGGCGTCAAGTAAAATGCTACGTCAAGCAGTAAAATAACAGCCTGTTAGCTGTATATGAAACAACAAATACTGTGCCGTCTATGTAAAATTAATTAGTACTGTAATTAGACCTTCTACTTTCAGCCAAAAGTCCTAACATGGAGCGGATTTATCACTTGCCACTTTATCACATGGTTGGGACACAGCTTAAGGCGGTCAGCTGTCTTAAACCTCATTATACGTTATCTTGCATGTGTCTCTCATTAGGCTGGCTGAAAAAGAGCTACAGAGGAAGAGTCTAGAAGATTCTCTTAATGCAGAGAGGAGCAGCAGCGCCGGCAGGGAGACAAAAATGCAGGCAAGTGTCAACAACATGGTTTCAGCTCACAGCAGTTACACTGAAGTGTGATGTCTGCTGTGTAATAAAAACACACGGCGCTCTCTACCCTCTGTAGGCCATACACAATGAGAACCTGACATTGAAAACAGACCTCCAGAATCTGCAGGCACAGATTTCTGAGCAGGTTAGACTTCAGTTGCCTTTCTTTCCACTAATCCATTAATACGTGTATGCTAACACATGCCACTGTTGTCTTCTCTTTCTCCAGGCTGTGTCTGTGGATCAGCTAAAGCAGAGGTGAGTGCATTCAAACTGGTTAGAAGTATAAATGATATACAGATGCACTTGTGCTATACCAATTTTAAAAATCTGGCCAATACCAGTAACCCGATTTTTCGTGTTATAGCAGATTAAAAATCCATCAATTTTTTTAAAAAGCTTATGAAGTAGCTTGCCACATAATATAATGTTTTTCTTGTTTAAAGTGGATTGTTAAAAAAAAAGATATATATTTTTTTATATTGTATTTTTTTTCATCTCTCTCTTCTGAGAGGCAGCATTTATTAGATTAAAATTACAGTAAACATTCTGAAAGATTGTTAAAATTGAAAATAACTTATTTCTATTAAATAATTTCTTCCTATGATGGTGAATTTTCAGCATAATTATTCTGGTCATCTGTCACATTATTCTTATAAAAAAAATTAAAAATCTAAAAAACTCAAGGCATTTATTAAGCATCAATTTTGAACCGTTACGCTCCCTAATATTTTTTCACAAACTATATTTTATATTTTATTTTTGAAAGAAATTTTAAAATAGTAATATTTATTGCACTAGTAATGTACTAATATTAATAAACTTGCTAATACTGGTAACCTGATTCTTTTTGTGTTTATAGCAGATATTAAAAATCAATGTCAATAATATAAAAATGTCTAAAAATGAAATGAATTCAATTAAACAATTTCCGGTTTCCTTTTTCCCTTTTTTTTTTGGTATAATGTATCATTTAAAAATATTGTTTAAAAGAAGAATATTAAATATTAAAGCCAAAAAAGTAATTTAAACTTAATATTATTGATGCAATATAATATAATTGATAATTAAGCAAGAAACTATACACATTTGGATCTCAACAAATAAAACAATAATGTGTGTGTTTTAGTAGAGGTGTATCTAAAGTGTGAAAATTTTGGGAAATTTTGTCCTAAATTCATTTCCCAATTAAATGAAGTATGATTTAGTGCTATATTTTTTTCGTTTCTAAGTAACATTTGGAAAGTGTGTAATGTTTATTCTTTAACACTCACAGCTCTCCTTATGTGGAGAAAGCTTACATATCTCCAACCAGTAACTAATTTTTCAGTATAAATGCATTGACATTTATTAAAGATCATTAATTAATGTGTGTTGTATTACGTGTTCTCAGCCTTCAGCAGCGTGATGACAAAGTTAGAGTGGTGGAGAACTTGCTGGAGTCCAGCCTCATTCAGGTGGCCAATAAGGAAGCCGAAATGAAGGTGAACAAGAAAATTTTGTAGTATTTGTATTATATTATATTTATATAAATTATAGTAAACTAACTAAAGCAAAATGCTCTTATAGCTGCAGTTAAATAATTGGTTTACGTTTGTCATGTTGAATGTATCTTATTTTTTATATTTTATGTTTAAACAGACAGTCAAAAATGATTATGAAGGTTTGAAACAGCAACTGGAGGCAGTACAGAAACAGACCTCAGAACAGGTACTGAGCCACTACAACACACAGGCATTGTTTGGTGGAGAAGAGAAAGTGGTATTGTGATTAACGCCTGCCAAAGCTGCCCACTCACATTCTTCCTGTTTATTTCCATCACATTTTTCCAGACAATGTCAGAAAAGACACTAGAAGAGCTACGGCAAAAGTAAGTTACATAGTCACAATCAGGGCCAGAGTGGGGTCCATTTTCAGCATGACAGTTTAATGACCCCTCCGTCTGTTTCAAAAGTAGAAATCACATGCTAAACTTCTTAAAGTGCCCTTATTATGGATTTTTGAAAATGACCTTTCATGCAGTGTGTAACACAGCTCTAAGTGAATGAAAACATCCTGTGAAGTTTTAAATCTGAAAGTGCACCGTGTATAATGTTATTGTCTCTCAAAAGAAAGAGTTGACTCTGAATCATTGAAATGAGTTGAAAATTGAAAAAATTGAGAGAAATCGGGAAGAAGCTGAGAATTTATATACGCCATATAATAATATTTAAAAAAAACGCAACAAAGATGCATACGCAAGTAGCAGGATGCACGCTTCTGAAGCCAAAATCCCACTGTTTGCATGTGCACAGCTCTTCTATAAATATCATTTATTTTATATTACAATATAGCACATGTCTTTGCCACTACGATAACTGCCTGCAATTTGCCTCTTTCTGTGTGCTTCTCGTTTAAAATGAACTAGACACTAGCACTTTCTGCATCCTGTGTGAAACTGGATAATAAAGTTTGTAAAGTTTTACGTGGCCAGCTGTTATTGTTTGAAAACGCACTTCAAGACAGCATACAATATAACTTTAGAAACTATTTTTTGAGAGCTAAAATATTTTAACTGTCTGATTTTACCAGGATTCAGGAGAAGGAGGAGAAAATTCGATCAGTTGAGGAAAGTTTGCAGTCTGCCATGGACAAAGAATCGGAGAGAAAGAAGGCAGTGGAGGTAAGTGTGTGCTATTCATTCATCTAGAACAGTCTGTGCTCAACCATTTGCATGATGTATTTAAGGCCTATGTGTGTTCATAGGATCTACAGCAGCTGGTCGAGGCTCAAAATGCTGAACTTGCCCAGCTGAGGAGCAGAGAAACTCAGGAGTCAAACTCAGACTTAAACGCTAAACTCCAGGAGCTTCATGCTCAGTACGTATCACTTCTCATGTGGAATTTTGCTTGCTATTTAAACCCAATGGAAAAAATCAAGTAACATTTCACAAGTACTTATGTAACACATAACAATAAGTAGTACAACTTTTTTCTATGGAAGCTCGTTTACGCCACTGATTAAAAAAAAATAAAAAAAGTTATTGTGACTTTTTATCTCACAGTTCTGACTTTTTCTCAGAATTGCAAGATATAAAGTCAGATTTGTGAGATATAAAGTTCTGAGAACGTATCAGTCTTTTTTCCGCTCAAAATGGGACTTTCTAACTCACAATTACAGGTTTATATCTCACAATTCTGACTTTATATCTTACAGTTGCAACCTAATATCTCGTAATTCTGACTTTATATCACGCAATTCTGATTTTTTTTTTTTTTTTTTCATGTAATTGCGAGTTTGTATCACGCAATTTTCAGAAGTCAGAATTGTATGAAGTCGCAATAACCTTGTTATTATGATTTGTTACAATGTTATGTTTGAAATGTGTTTTCAAGGTCTAAATTACATATGGAATGCATTTGCATCTGTTAATAGTATGAAACAAAAATCTGGATGATACTGAATGATATATATACAAAAACAATGTTTGCGATTTAATATTTTTAGCCATATCGTCCAGCCTTTCCCAAAGCTGTTCTCTAATTTAATGAAATGAAATTGCCATTAAATGATATTTTAAAAATATTACATTTACAAAACTCTTTGTGACGCCAATTATAGCTTTTACCAAATTGCATATTTTTCTTCTAATCTTTTGGCCACATTTTGACACCAAACACTTATTATACTGTACAAGATTCTTTTAGAGCTTCCCAGAAAAAACTAAAGTTGAGTACAGATCAATAATGCTTATGTGTATATCGTAGGTTAACGGCCAAGGAGCAGGATGTTGAGAGACTGCAGAGAGAACTTAAGAAGGAAGTTCAACAGCAGCAGGTGAGAGTGCTGGAATATTCATATCCGATGCAATAAGCAGCTACAACATTCAGTTTGTGTTTTGCATTGATGCATTGTCTCTTTTTTTCCAAAGCAAACCGTTTCAACAGTTCCCAGTCCGGAATTATTAACCGCGTAAGATACATATTTAAATTTTTTGCTGTTTATGTTTATCATCTGTAACAGTATAATAAAGGCTTATGACATCAACATAATACACAAATTCTGCTGTGTCTGTCTTCAGGCTGGCAGAGAAGGACCAGAAGCTGTCTGAACTTCAGGAAGAGCTGCTTGAGTTGAGGGAAGCTGTGGAGCTTCATCGTAAGAAGAACAACGTAAGTTAAGCCAGATTGAGTCTTGAGCAGCTCTTTACCTGTAGAAGAGGGAGCAGAAGCTTTTCTTGCCTAATGAACATGCGAATGAGCATGTAAAGCAGGTGACTTGAATTTGAATGGCAGCTCTATGGTCTTGACCAGACGCTCTGCATCCCTTTGAGAAATGAAAATTCTGTCATCATTTATTCACCCTCAAGTAGTGTTCTGCCAAACACAAAAGAAGATATTTTGAAAAAGTGTGAAGCCTGATTCATACAGGTGTGGAACTACTCAAGGGTGAATAAATGATGACAGAATTAAAATTTTTTGTGAACTATTCCTTTAAATATAATATAAAAAATTATATTCAACATGCGGCTTCTGTCCCAGAAAATAAGGTACACTCATGTGAGAGTCCTTTACATACATGTGGTCCCCCATCATGGAGGAAACATTTTTAGATCTATTGATAACTGTACATTGTGGAACATTTTTGTTAGAAAAAAAGAATACTGCTGATAGGGAATTCCTACAATAGTAGCGTTTGCTATTTGGGCATCCATAGGTGTCAGTATAAAGACTAAGATCAATGTTGTATCGGCCACAAAAACTAAAAATTATCTAATTTTTAATAATTATAATTGTTTGACGTAACAAAACATTGCATACAAAATTCAGAATCATATAGCTGATATAGTATGAAAAAAATGTAGAAAAGCATTGGGAAGTCTGTGTGTGTATGTATGTTAATTTATATATATACATGTAAATATTTTTAAAATACTTTGTATACGTGTCTTTATATATACATAATAAATACACACAGTACACATTTATTATGTAAACAACTTTTGTATGCAATGAATCATGTTTTTTATATATTTATATATTTATACAAAACTTGATGGGCATTTTTTGAAAATTGTTTTTCTTCTTATGCCATAGTCTAAAATATTTTATATAGTAGAAATTGTGATTTTAAAAAATCCTTATCCTTAATACCAATCCAGAAAATCATGAACAACTGGAAAATTTTGGGGTCTTCAGATATTGTTGTGGACAGTGGTTTAGATGGTCTGGTTTATTCATTTAGTTCGTTCTTTTATTTTTGATATGCTATGATGTGTAAATATCTTGCGTTTGTTCCATAACTTTTTATCTAAACATTCAACGTGGTACATTTTTCTTTTTCTTTTCTTTTTTTTACTTCTAATTCTTGAGTTGCAGGATGATTTTGGTCATTGTTAGGGAATTTCGACTTTTTACATTTTTGAACATTTTATTACTCCTTCAAAATAGTAAGGCTATTGCTTCTAGTCTAGAAACTATATTGTAAACATTCAGTGTCGACCTAAAACATTGGTACAGGGAAGTGCCCAGGCTGTGTTGTGGACTGCATACGTGGTTCTGTAAATGGCAAAATGAATGGGGCAATCAAGAGTGTAGGCTCAACTGAAAGTGGTGTTTCTTTGAAACTGACTAGGAGCTCCGGGAGAAAAACTGGAGCGCTATGGAGGCGCTGTCAGCCACCGAGACCATACTTCAGGGAAAACTCACCAAGAGCGCCAAGGTTCGCACCACAACTCCCAAACTACACTCTAGAGTCAAATCAAAGCATCTCCAATAAGCCTCTGCCATTTATTGACCAGTGAAGTTCTCATTCCTTATTAACTTCCTCATGAATAGCTGCATATTCATTTCTTAACTCTGACCTGTTCAGCTGCATGCTACTAATGCACAATGCTGAGAGCCGTATAAAACTGCAAACTTGCTTTGAAATTTGCTCAGAAACTTGGCTGCATTTTGCTGTTTGTTTTTAAATTCTCCTTTGTTTTTTCAAAATTGTTTTAAACAAGTCATCTGAAATGAGTTTGCAGCTATTTTTATTTAATCCTTTTTTTTTTTTTTTTTAAGATTAGGAATCATTTCATGTCCATTGTGTCATTTCACCTCCCCTGATTTCCTCTTTCCCAGCATGCTGATCACCACCTGGTTTCCACTATTCAGTCGGCACCAATTTCAGTCTTATCACAATCAGCTAATCGGGATGAAAATGACCCAATCTGAAGCACACAGAATGACCTTTTTTTAAGATGTACATCGTAGTCTCTATTTATTGGTTTGATCCATCCTGTTTTTCCCTTTCCCGTCCCCATCTTTTTCCTCCTGCCAGGTGTGTAGACCTGTCAGTAATCAGAAACTCCTGCTCCTTCGAGGGGTTGAGCGGTCATCTAAATGTAGCGAGGCATAACAGCATAGAGTAACCAGCTACTCTATTAACGGTCCTGAAGCTATAACTAACCCTGCTTACATCATGAGTAATTCTGCTGTGGCTCGGCCTGCTGTCGCTAGTCGAGTGTACAGCATGTACAGTCCAGTGTGTGGACATCTGCTCTCAGTCGTCTCCAGCTGTACCAATCCCAGCCTGCACCTGCTGGACAAACTCAGCAATCGCCAGATTTCTATTATGTACTTATTCTCATACTCTTCTGTGGATCTGCTCAGTTCAGTTAAATACGTTCCAGAAAAGTTTTATTATTTGGCCTTTGAAGCCAACCTGGAATCAAAATGAACCCTTTTTTGTTTTATTATTGCACATTCACTGTCTTATTGTGAAGTAAATTTCCCATAGCAATACTAAAAATTTTCTAATGAAAATTTGATAACTCGGGAGGAATAGATTAATTTGTGTTCCATCATATCTTTTTTTTTTTTTTTGTTCTACAGAAGAATGAATAACGTGGGTAAATAAAGGACAACGGTTTTCATTTTTTAGGGAACTTACAAATATGAATATGTCTGTAAATATTTTGATTTGTTTGATTTCATGTTTGAAGGTTTTTTTTTTATTTTAAAATTGTCTTAAAACTAAAATTATCTTTTGAGCCTTTGTCCTAAAATATCCTGATTCATTTCTGGCTTTTAGATGTTGTTTTACTGTTGTATGTGTTGATGAGTAGAGGTTAAAAAAGTATTGTGGTGAAAAGTAAAAAATGTTTGTTTGTTTTAAAGTGATTTTCTTTTTTTCTTTTTTCTTTTTTTTCTAAATTCTTTGACCAGTAAGATCAACTTTAGTCAGGGATTGGTCTTGAATGTAATTCAAAACAGATGAATATATCAGATCATTTGTGAACATTTATGCGAGATTATATTTGGCTTATCACTTTTTTTGGTGGGGAGCACCAGTGGTTTGATACAAATCTAGGCACAGTTTTTTGTGGTGTGGGTTATGGAGTGGTTTTTAACTGAACTATGAAGTGTAATTGGAGCACCTTTAAAGCAGTTTGATTGGAGTGTTTGGTCTGTGTTTTTTTACAGGAGCATCAGACGGTGCTGGAGTCAGCGGAGGCCGAATGCCGAGCGTTGCTTCATAGTTTCCTGCCACATGTCCCACTGCCCACTGACCAGGTGCACAATACACACACACACACACACACACACACACAAAGCAAAAAAAATGTGTAAGGAAAGCACAGATAATTTATTTCACCTCCCCATCCTAATAAACTGAATCAGGATTCACATTTGTGCGTGTTTGTGTAGTCCTCTAATCTAAATGTCTGTTGTGATTGTTCAGAACCACCAGCAGTGGCTACAGAAGTTTGAGATGTCAGTGAGAGAGAGCTCGGTTGCAGAAGTGACCTCTGCCCCTGCGTCAGGAGCTGGAGATGCCCAGGTACAGAAGCGTTGTAAACCTTCCAGAGACATCGTCTGATGAACCAGTTCCAGTATTTCTTCAATCATGTGGGTGCATAAATGTTCAAAAGACTTGTTTTTTGTGCAGGCTTTAACAAAAAAATTGAAAGAGTCGGAGGAGGCCCAGAAAGTTCTACAGAAAGACTGTGAGACGTACAAGAAAGTGCTAGCAGAGACGGTGAGTTGTTCATGGCATCTGTCTGTGGTTTTAAAAACCAAAATGTGTGAGAGCGTGTTAGCAGCAGTGGGCTGAGGGTTGTGTAGTGATGCTGTTGGTGTTGGTGCACAGGAAGGAATCCTGCAGCGGCTACAGAGTAGTGTGGAGCAGGAGGAGACACGCTGGAGGGAGAAGGTGGAGCAGTCACAGGCTGATCTCAGAGAGGTTGGTAAAAACAAACACACTACATCAGCGTTCTTCATCTACACCGCTCCTTTGGCAATTTAGACAGTTAATAATTAGGTTTAATACTAAATTGTTTGTTCTGGCAGTGATTCAGTATGATTATGATTCTCTAATAAATACTGCAGTGCATCTTTAGAGGTATTATTTATTAATATGTGTGTTTGACTCTCCTATAATATTATTATTATTATTATTATTATTATTATTATTATATAACCAATAAAAGCACACTGTTGTGAATTTTACAATTCAACATTTTTTTCCTTTATTTTTTTTTATTTAGATTTTAAAATGTATTTCTATGAGGGCAAAGCTGAATTTTTCAGAATCATTACTCCAGTCTTCAGTGTCACATGATTTTTCAGAAATTATTCTAATATGTTGATTTGCTAGTAATAAATATTTTTTTTATTACTAGCAATGTTTGTGGATCTTTTTTTTTTTTTTTACACTTTTAATATAGAGTTCAAAAGAACAGTATTTAGTTTTGAAATATAAATATTTGCAATATTATACAAGCCTGTCACTTTTGATTAATTTGGTGCATCATCATTGCTGAGTAAAAGTATGAATTTCTTAAAAAAAAAAAAACAGCATTTTGTTTGAAATATAAATATGTGCAACATTATAAAAATTAACGCTATTGACTAATTTAGTGCTACATTAATTTTTCTAAAAAAATCTTACAGGCCCCAAACCTTTTAATGGAAACATATTGCACATAAATTTTATATACATATATATACAGGTCCTTTTCAAAAAATTAGCATATTGTGATAAAGTTCATTATTTTCTGTAATGTACTGAT
>JAUMHE010000069.1:16394506-16414168 GCA_032359235.1 Enteromius mattozi | reverse complement strand
ATCAGCCAGAAAGCATAGGAACTGAGAAGTGGTCTGTGGTCACCACCTGCAGAACCACTCCTTTATTGGGGGTGTCTGTTGTCGATTCCATTTGCACAAGAGCATGTGAAATTGATTGTCAATCAGTGTTGCATCCTAAGTGGGCAGTTTGATTTCACAGAAGTGTGACTGACTTGGAGTTATATTGTGTTGTTTAAGTGTTCCTTTTATTTTTTTGAGCAGTGTATATGGAAATAATCCAAGTGCTAGGACACATATGTTGTTTTGGGTGATTTTGCTTTTGGTTTTCTCCAAAACTATACAGTAAATGAGTTAAAAATAGTTACAGTGATAGTCAGGGTCACTCTGAAAAAACATCAATTGAAAGCATGAGCTAACCTATCAAGGGACATTTTTATGAGTGTTTGAATATACAAAAATAATCCAAGTGCTAGGACACATTTTGTTGTTTTGAGTGACTTTGTTTTTAGTTTTCTCAAACTATACAGTAAAATGACTTCAAAATGAACAGAGTGATAGTCAGGGTCACTATGAAAACCGATCAATTGAAAGAATAAGATAACCTATAGAGGAACATTTTTATGAGTGCTTGAATATATGGAAAAATCAAAGTGCTAGGATGATTTTGTTATTGTGTTTCTCCAAACCAATCAGTAAAATGACTTAAAAATGAGTACAGTGATAGTCAGGGTCCCTCAAGGGACACTTCTTGTGAGTGTTGGAAAATAAGAAAATTATACAAGTCCAAGAATGCTTGGGATGATTTTTCCTTTGATTTTCACTGAAACTGTACAGTAAAATGACTTTAATGAATGACATTGATAACCAGGGTCACTTTGAACAAATATGAATTGAAAGAATGAGCAAATCTGTAAAGGAAAGTTTTTTATGAGTTTTTAAAAATTGGGATATATATATATATATATATATATATATATATATAATAAAATTATTTTGTTTATATTTGTAGATTTTTAACCAAAATGCTGACGCTCTATTGTCAACTTTTTCTTCTCAAAAAAGATGGCAAGTGTGAACATGCACTTGTTTTTGGAAAGAAATTTTGTTTTAACCATCTGCATTTATCTGATTTGAATTATTCAAAAATACACTAAGAGCAGTAATATTGTAACATATAAAAAATTGTATTTATTCCTGTGATGGCAGGAACTCATTCCTCCAGTCTTCTGTGTTACATGGTCCTTCAGAAATCATGCCGATCTGCTTCTCGAGAAATATTTTTGCAATGCTGATTAATAATTTTGTGGAGCATTTGATAAGTTAAAAGTTCAGAAGAACAGCATTGATTTGAAATACTGTCACTTAATGCGTCCTTGCTGAATATTAAGCATTTTTATTTACAATAATCCTACTGACCGCCCAAAAACCACAGAGTACTATTTATATTCATTTTTAAATGTTTAGCTTTAAATGAGATATTTTGAGGTGTGTATAAATGAGATGATTTTCTGGTTATAGTTTTCAGAAAGTGCGTATGTAATGAGTGGTACACTACAGCAGGGGGCAGTCATAATTTAATAAATGTCATATGAACAGTCATCTGGATGGAAATCTAGGTGAAAACAACTCATTAAGGCTGTTTCATAATACATGTGATTTCAAAATACACATTCCCATAATTTCTCATGATGAAGCTCATCTCTATGAAACACCAGAGCAGACCTATAGTTGTAATATCAGACTTCATCCGTTATTTTATATGTATATATATATAATTTGCATGTACTTAATTAAACTCATATTAGACAAATCAAGTAGGACTATAATCTTTCTTACAATGGAACACAAAAATAGTTATTTAGTAGAATATCCATCCTTTACAATTAAGAACCTCTGGTAATGGATTCATTTTTCTGTCCCTTTAAGTTAATCATGTGTTCACACAACGCTTTAAACTGAAAGTAGCCTACATCACACATTTTCAATTATTTTTGTTCTTCACAAGGCTGCAATAATTTAGATTTTAATGAAGGGTGAAGAACAAGTTAAATGATAACAAGAAGACTTTTGTGCGGCTGTGAGGTCAGCAGACACATTCCAGCCATTCCCTCCTTGTGTCATACTTTAATCAGCTGATCCCAGACCTGCATCTGTCCCGTCACATTATCATATGGACATTTTACCATCATACACTGGCATGGAGGTTAAGTTGTGATATGTAGTGTAGATAAACCCCATGTACTGTACATCCAAAAAGTGTGTGGACGTCCTCTTCTTAGTGTCTTTCTGCTATTCCTGCTATTGGACACCTTTAATGCACAGCTACACTGTGACACTCCAGTGCAGGCCTTTTCAAAATGTGGTCGCAGAATGGAAATAACTTGCAAATATTAGAATGGTGGTGCGTATAAATTCAGTTTGTTGGTGAGCATAACTTTACATGGTGGGCATAATACATATTTCTAACATATTTCACACCACAAAAACTGATTCCTGGTGCTCTTGGTGTTATATGCAAAAAAAAAAAAATCATGTTGATTTTGAAAAAAAAAAAGCACGTATATCTGTAATAAACTCTGCTTTGCTTTTGCCGTAAGAGCGGGAAATTTTATGTCTGACTTCCGCCGGAGGGTCTAGATATTTTTACAAAACAGCTCGTTTTGCTGCTTGATATTCGTGTGTTTTAGTTAGCATGTTTCTTCAATGTGTTGTCTCGATTATGAACACATTGGTTTGTAGTGCAAACAGTTTTACCTTTAACTACACATTGTTGTTCTTCTCTTTATCTTGTGTCCGGGTTTCTCCGCAGCGGAAGTCGTCATAGTTGGGTAAACTTGAACAGCAGTGAATGGGATGGTACCACAAATATATTTTTTGCATTCCCATTTGTTCAAATAGCAAAAGAAAAACTCCACGAAAGTGTTTTCGTGACTTCCAATAAAAAGAAAAAATAGAGAGAGACTGATAAGGGCAGTCAAAAGAGAGAACGATTTTACCGTCCCTCTCATAAACGCTGCATTAGAAACACCCTCGCGTTGTAATTTGACGCAAAGGTAATATAATACAAAGAATGGTGTTATAAATGTGCATGCATTTATATAAAAAAAATACAAATAAGAAAAACTTTTAAGGATTTACGATGCTGTTGACCGTTAAACGCGTCATCACAGTCTTGTGAAAAGGGTTGCTAACCGGAAGTCTCGCGCATTCACAAATAATGGCTTACTTCTGTTTTCAAAGGTAGTGTGTGCAGTTTATGTCGTACAACAAAACGCCAAAGTATCGCCTTGTTATGAATGATTTTATTCATAATGATTAACCCCATGAACTCTCGGACCCATGACAAATTAATTATCTGGGTTTTGACATACTGCACGACTCAATTCACACATGCACAGAAACAAATATTATTGGGACAGGTTCTGCTGTTTTGGATTTCACAGTTAATGGGGAATAAAGAACAAAATGTTTTTAAAAAGGCTGTTAGTTTTCGGTATTTAAATATTGCTGGCCCACTTTGGCTGAATGTGTTAGATGAAGTGTGCCAGTGGGATTCAGGTAAAGTGGTCTGACCTTTAACCTTCAGTTATTATACACAAATTCTTTAAATATATTGTATATTTGTAAATATATTTAAATATCTACTTAAATATATTGCATTGCACTCTTTTTCAAATGTTTCACCATACTACGCGCATTATATGTTTGTGTAAAAGAAGCGTACTTAATTGTATTAAATGTTCACTTGTAGTGTGCGTCAAACCTTTAACACATGTTTTTAAAAGTAATGTCAAATGAACAGTTTTACTCGATTTTTGCCGTTTTTAAAAAAGTACACTTAAGTTAATGTGTCGACTAACATAATTAAGCACACTTAAAGTACTTGTTTGTAATTTCAAGTGTTTTAAATGCACTAAATTGCAACTTTCCTCATTACAGATTTGTAATAAATAGATGTAAATACAGACACATCTCGAAAGAAATGACATTAAAGTATATTTTAGCTCAAATGCTTGTCAGTACATTCGAAATACACTTTAACCATATTTTAAAGACAACAGAATAATCAAATTACATATAAATTATATCTATTTGAGTGGGTCAGAAATCACTCTGAAGTTGAACTAATTGGATTTATTTAAATTCAAACTAATACAGTTTCATTTAATTCTAACACGCATAAGCATCTGAAAACATTACATTCAATTCACACTGAAGTATATTATTTCTGTGATCTTTAAAAGCAAAGTGTACTTCTTTTTCATAAGGGTACATAGTCCATACTGCAAATATAGTAAATATAGTGTGAAAATATATTACATTTCTGAACATAACCATTGGTCATCAGAGGAGGCTCAACAAGGTTTTCCTACTTTAGATGTACATTTTGGAAGTGGTGTAAAATATCACATGAACGTAGAGCGTGACATTACTCCTCTGACCTGAAGCAATAAATTACATGAGTCAACATCCTCAAAGATCTTCTTGAAGCTTTCAGTCTTACACAGGTTGAGTAATAACAACATAATTTACTGACTCTGCTGTCACTGTGAGTCATACACATTCTTTGGGAACTTACATAAAAGAAACTGGTGACAACGAGTTCTTCAGCGCTGGGGATCTTCATCTAAAAACCACATCAAAGGGTTAGTTCACCCAAAAATCTAAATTCTGTCATTAATTACTCACTCTCATGTCGTTCCAAACCCATAAGACCTTCGTTCATCTTCGGAACACAAATTAAGATATTTTTGATGAAATCAGAGAGCCATCTGTCCCTCCATAGACAGCAATCCGCGAACACTTACGTTGTGATACTCTCTAAAATCATCTCATTTTTGGGTGAACCCTTTAAAAGAAAGCAAAACAACTCCATGACAACCACCCACAAAATAAACTAGCATTGCAATGTTTTCTTCAGATCATCCTGAGTAGTGTTTATGGATTATGAAAGAAAACAAAATCATGATTCGGTCCAGATTTTGACTCTTGTCTAAGTTGCGCAATCATTCTCTCATTTGTCACGCCTACTAATTTCTCTTTTGTATCTGCAGTTATACTCTCACAGCACAAAGATCTAAAGCAGACACATGCCTTTCAGGAACAGCAGCTCTTTGCATCTGCTATCCATCAAGATGGAATGAGAGACCGAGTCTTTGATCCCTCATCCAGGCACGTGGAGGGTGGGAGAGGGGTTGACTTATTCATAAGAAACCTCTGGCCATACGCAACACACATGTGCTCATATGATGCTGTCAGCATGTTGGTGAAATTGAGAAATATTTAAGTCATTGACACGGCATTGTTATTCATCAACTACTAAGCAAAAAAAAATCTGGTGTTTGTTTACTCAGACGTGGCATAATGTAAGAACAACAGAAGCAGATTTACTGATTAAAAACAGATTAGTGTTGCAGTAATTAATTACAAGATCTGGGATGTTCTGGTATTTTTAATTAAAATTCTATCAAAATGAATATATATATATTTTTTTTATAAGAGCATCTGTAGGTTGGGTATACAGTAGGCTATATATTTATTAGTTTGTTTATTAGTGGGAGGTAAGCAGAAGTTTAATTAGTTAGCATAGCTCTTTTAAAACCTGATAATAAAATGTAAAAACAATAATAAGACAAATTCTTGAGCAGGAAATCAGCATATTAGAATGATTTCTGAACAATCGTGTGACTCTGAAGACTGGAGTAATGATGCTGAAATTCAGTGCCATCACAGGAAGAAATATTATTTGTATTTTACATATATTTAAATAGGAAAGACATTTTAAATGATACTGTTTTAGGATTGCTGTTTTACTTTATTTTGATCAAATAAATGTTGGCTTTAATAAGATATTCCTTTCAAAAACGTAAAGAATCTTACTGACCCCAAAAGTCTGAACAAGTCATAGAGACACTCTTACATTTTTTTATGCCTTAGGCTTTTATTGTTTCTTCTATTTTATTTTCAAATTTCTTCACTGTCAATTTGTTATTATTTTATGGCCTTATGGCCCTTTATTCAATGTTGTACTTCAGTCATTTCATGTTGTTTGAAATATTAGTATATAAATAAATTTGACAGTCACATTTTAGAAAATCAGTATGGGGGAATATTCACGACCAAATTACATTTGAAAACATGCCTAATTATATTAAGTTAAAAAATAAGCTATATAGGCTATTTTAAAATCAAAATGAATTAATATTTCTATTTCTTTTCATACAATTAAGCACATAATTCTTGTTTTGTAATTCATATTTCATTCCTATCAGTATTATGGTATGGTACAATGTAAAAAAATGCAATGGGAAAATATCTGTTAATAGTTAAACAGTAAATTTTACAGTAAAATGCTGTTAATTGTACAGTTTTTACAAGTAAATAGAACACATCAATGTATAATTTACAGTCAAAAACTGTAAACTGATATTCCCAGAATTCCCGCGTGACATTCCACATTTGAAAATATTTTGCTGAAATAATCATGTTTTTTCAATAGTTTTAGTTATCAGTTATGTACATTTGGGCTTCTGTTGTTTAATGAATATTTATTGCATTATTTAAGTGTTGTGTGTTACCATGATGATGTTTTGTGTTTGCATGAATGACTCTGTGCACCTTCTATTTGCTAGTATACACTTCTGCTTGTGGCAAAGCTACTTGTGATGAGCTTTGATTCTTCACGCGGCTCTCTTTTACAACCTCTATTATGGTGGTTGTCAGTATGTTAAAGGTTCAAAACAGATTTTAATAGCAGTGTGCATTATTACATTTACTGGTTTACATTAAAATTATTTTGTTTGCAAATTACAGTTTAATACTGTATTCTGACAATTATTATAGTAAAAGTACAAAAAAAACTAATTATAAAAAGATTTCATGTGTAATTACAGTAATAACGTGTAATTATAGAACAAGAAATTACAGTTTTTACATTTTTTTTCTGACAGTTCTATTTTTTAACAGACATTTTCTGGTGCCCCTGCTGCCAGAAAATTACTGTTTTTTAACCAAATTCTTTTACAGTGTAGTACAACAAATAATGGCAAAGTGTGTGTATGTGTGTGTTTAAATAATGTAGGCTTCATTTTCTTTAAACAAAATATAATTTCTTTTTGTTTTCTAGATTTCTCCATTTCCCTTTTTTTTCTTTTTAGATAGATATTTGTGAAATTTACCCATATAATGACTCCAGAACAAGTAAAGAATTTGTAGCTGTGAAAAAGCATTGTTAGTTAAAGTAATTATGACCTAAAAAAGCTCTGGAGCCCTGTTTATTTATTGATTTTTTTTTTTTTTTTAAACAGCCGTGGATGGACTATGGTGACAGTGTGGGCTAATTACAAGACTTCACAGAAGTATGGAGGTAACACATTCAGCAGGAACGTGTGAATGACTGAACAGCCGTCAAAGTACATGGAAGAGTGGTGGAGTTTAACAGCTGATCAGGTTTGGCCAAAAGAACACAAGTAGGAGGCTTCTTTGATCAATGACAACACTATTTTAACATAAAATTATTTAGAGAGAGTGAAATGACAACAAGCACTCAGATGAGAACATGCAATTTGTAGCAAGAACGAATGACAAGAGAAACATTTTCATTCATCCAATGGGCCAAATTGATATTCTGCCATCATTTATTCACCATCACCATCACATCTGATTTAGTGTTTAGTGTTAGTGGCAGAATTTTCCTTTTCGGGTGAACACATTTTGATTTTGGGCTATTTTACTTCACATCTTCATTCAGGCAAGCGGAAAGAAACCAATACACATGTATATACACAAGTGTTTATTATATTTATCAACTGAATGTAATACATACTTTAAAAATTGACTCTGAAATCTATACCTTTTTTCAGAAGCAAAAATGCTTGCAAGTGTATAATTGACCTGATTTATATAACATTATTTGGAATATTTGGAACATTTTATGGCTGTTGACAGTATTTTCAGATTTATGCAGATATCCAATAAGATCTGATAAAAAGATCCATTCTTTCTGATAAAAAGGGATATTCAAAAAACTCTCTGTAAAAACTAACTCCAATATGTTTAAATAAATAATAAATAAACTGAACCGGTTTATAATTTAATATTTAAATATTTAAATAATATATAATATTTAATTACATAATGCCACATTTGCATATTTAAACAACATTTAAGAAAACTTAATACAAAACAGTTGCCTTATTGTACCATTATTGATCAACTTGGGAAGTCTTGTAATTTCTATTAGTTAAAATACACCTGTGGTGTCTTGCTTTCAGCAGAAAAACACACATTTTTAGTGTCTCAAAATGTTTCAAATGCAGGTGTGAGAAATCTATAATCCTAATTATCAAGCCCTCAAACTTAAAACAGAATCTCAGTGGTTCTGTGGAGGCATGTATGGATGAAAAGCAAACTCCTAGCAAATGGCTCATTCACGTGGACTGAGCTGTTAGAACAGCATGGTGTCTGTGATGGGACTGAGAGCATTTAACACAGTCATGATTTACAACACAGCAGGTCAACAGTTTATATTCTCAGACCCTAATTTACATATGTTATGGCTGCACATGGGCTTTTTGAAAGTCAAAATCATTTATTTGTAAAGGCAAATGCCATTCAGAATATTACAAAAATGATAGCTGCAATTAAAGGGACAGTTTTAAAGATAATTAAGATATACAATGAAAGTCAAAGGGGTCTAATGTTGCTTGGATTAGAATTTATTTTTTCACATAGACTAACTTTAACGTGAAGGTTAGTAAATGACAGACCATTTATTTTGGGTAAACGTGCCAGTACTATACACTAAAATATATAGGTTTTGGCATATTGTTTTAAACGCAAAGACATTTATTGATGAAGACATTTATTACTGATACGTGGGTTGCTGTTATTGCACTATATGGCTGACACTTACAAATAAATAAAACATGTATTTATCATTATTATTATTTACGTAAAATGCACTCAAATCGATAAAACCAAGTGTATTACTTTAAATACATCTAAGTTTCAGCTTTTGTTTACATAATTGAAGGTGCCGCCTCAGACCGCCGTTGTGTTGGATTGCGCCGTTAGGGGGGGGGGTGCCTTTTTTTAGCTTAAAAGTTGAAATATGACAGGATCAAACTGTCCATTACAGATTGTGCAGAGGCAACACAGTCTTCCAAAGTTTCAAAGTATACACCAACCAATATTAAACCAATGAGAAGATTCACTATAATATTAGGAAAGTTTCTTCGTGCACTTCCCCGCGTAAAGTCGCTCTAAGTGAATGGTACGGTCCACCCCCTACTAGTACTGTTTTTCTTACGGCGGATGGAAGCGCTAAGTTACTCGCTGTTCCTATAATGAAATATAACCGAGACATAAGGCTTTATTATTATTATCATTATTTCTTAAATCTTTCTCGAATGTAGGATTTCACTGACTGTTTTTCTTTTCTGAAAAGTACAACTCAAGATCGGGAGCAAGTAAATGGGAAATATGGCAGTTAGGAGCGCCCTTTGAAGTCTTTTCCCTTTTCGTCGCTGGATTGATCGTGTAATCGAGAGCGTGTTGTTTGAAAAGCCTCATGTTTTCACCGGGTCAAGAGGAGCACTGTGCGCCCACCAAAGAGCCAGTAAAGTACGGCGAACTGGTGGTTTTGGGGTGAGTCCATACGCGCAGCTATTTTTCCTCATGTGTATACCATGTTGACGAGTTCACGCGACTTTGCTATTATTATTTGCCGTCTCCAAGTTCCCCTTCATAATCTCACAGTATGGTTCTTTAAAATCTCCTTAGCGTATTTTCAAACCGCTATTTGGTTTATAACTGCGTTTTTGGGGAGTACGGAAATAGTTTGTTTACACACTTGATGTCGGTGTGCCAGACCTCCCAGCTCTTAAAATTCACGCGCTCACGTTACTGCACAAATGAAACACGTGCGCTGTAGCGAGCGCTGTCTGTAGAGCCAGTCACATAACTGCATTTAGGCACTTATTATTTGTACGCACGAAAAATCATCCTATAATGAGATTTCCCTGTGTTTAGAAACACGCTTTCTAAATGTGATGTGCATTTTTTGCTCCATCGTGGAGGTGGATGGTTAGGCTGTGAATTGCTTTAATCCTCAACGCTCGTGTTTTGGACCCAGCTTTTGGGTTTTGATGGGACCTTCTCATCGGGATCGTTCATCATCTGTACGGGAAGTCATAACGAGATGAAGGGCGGTGGAGGAATTCGGAAGCAGCCCACTAAAGTTATTTGTTCCCCCTCCTTTTCTGTGACTGAGCAGAGAGGCTGTCTCCTTTTTACAATACCCCCTCCTCGCTCTGCTGGGTTGTAAATCAGAAATGTTCAGTGATCTAAAGCAGGGCTTTTTCAAACCATTCCTGGAGCACTGCATATGCTGGCTGTCTACCTCCATTAGTTAAACGATGCTTTGGTTGTGTCAGATAAGGGCAATTCAAAATTTGCAGAACCCTGAACTCCTTTCAATCAAAATCATCCCAAATCTGACCTTTGAATCTAGGATGTTAAACCTCAAGATTTTGAAATGTGCTACAGCTCCATATTCCCGTACTACTGTATATGAGCCATAAGAAAATCTGTCTCAAAAAATTCGATTTCCGATTATTCCGTAAGTCAGTCTTTACAGGGCAGAAACAGCAATGAGATTAATTTGAAGGGCTCTGAAGTACGCATGTTTTTGTTGGAGCAGTATGTCTTAGAGCACAGAAAGCTTTGTTTCAGTCTCCAATTTGACGTCAATTTGTAGACCAACCTGGCTGCAGGCGCCCTGGGTTCCCTCTGGAATTTCCTGTTTTTTTTTTTTGTTTTTTTTATAATAGTGGTTTTGATTTGCTTAAATTATGGGCCTGTGGTTAACAAGACTTAAAGAGAGTGTTTGTTTTGTAACAAGTGTTGTCTGATTTCACATCCTTATGATGGCTGTAGGCCCTTGTTTAGCAACTAGGGTTAATACATTAATACATTTAAAATGCATGAGATCATGTAACTTTTGTAGAACATTTCTTGGAGTAATGAAAATGCTTTTTTAAAAATTATTATTATTATTATTTTTTAATGCAGAATATTTTAGACATACAGCCTTTGTAAGATATCGTCATATTTAAAAGCATATTTATCTTGAGTTCAAAGTTTCCTAGTTGTGAAGTTGTAAGTGGTGTGTTGATTTACACCCAGAATTCAGAGTCAAGATGTAGTTGCGTAAGTTTATGATTCACAATATAATTATTGTTTTGTTGTGATTTATATTTGCATTATTAAATGCATGACATTTATAATAACAAATATCCGACTCAGCACTGAAAAAATTATACTAAATTTCATGGTGAGTGGTTGCAATCAATTTATTTTAGCTACATTTAAATAAAAATAAAATGTTGTAAGTTAGTCAACTAAATTTATGTGAACTTGGCTAAAATAAATAGATTGCAACCTCTTAAATGATACATGTATTTTTTTTTTAAGAGCAATCAATTTATTTTAGATAGATTTACATAAATTTAGTTGACTAACTTTCAACATTTTATTTTTATTTAAATTTTGTTCAGATAAATTGATTGCAACCTCTTAAACAGTACATTTAACTAATATTTTTTTTTTAGTGAAGGTATAAGTTTCCCAGGTGTATTTAAAAGGCAACAAAATTTCAGAATCTCATAAAAGTTAACACATCATATGATCCAAACAACTATAAAGATTTATCAGTAGAAGTTTATAGTTGAATTGTTTGTGTCTTTATGTAAAATGAATAAACTTTTATTACGCACATGTCATACACACAATTTAATTGGATGACTTATGGAACTCTGCATAAGCCACACAGACTTATTGTAGCATTTTAATTGTATGTGTGTTTAAAGAAAAAAAAAAAAAAAAATGGTACCAACTTTCCACTGCCCTGATTCAGTGGGGTTGCCTGGCATTGGCTGCTGGCACACAGAGAGCAGAGGCTGAAAGAGGGTATTATTGATCTGGGCACAGGCACATCTGAGCCTCCAGTCCTCCTCTCTCTGTTCATTGTTCTCATTAGACTGACTGAGCTTTTTGATAAGGCTTTGTGGGACACACAAAAAAAGAAGCACCTTTTGTGATGGTGTCTTTCCTCTGTGACTGATAGCTGTGGGGAGATGGATCTTGCTGACTCTAAAGTTTCTGCCAACTCACTGAGATGGCCTTACAATCAGTGTCATTCAAACTCTGACCTCTGAAAGAAAGAGACGATAAACCTAGAGCATCTCAGACGGACTGTCTTTTGTATAATTAAAATCTTTATTTAAATGATTTAGGCCTAATATTTATTTTTTATTTCTCACATATGAGCTGTTATTGTTGTATCATCCATTTCAGATAGATGTGTCCTTAAAAGGCATGTCAAACTGCAATTGGTCACTTTTCGTATCAGTTAGACATCATCCAGGCTAAGTCAGAAAGCTGAAGGAAACTTCTAAGGAAACGTTCAGATAGACTTCCAAGGCACCATGTCTAATGATCTAGAACAATTCAAGTGAGCTTCACTCACAACCAAGCAAGCGTTTGAGGACTTGTTCTTAGAGCCATGCATCAACTTTCAAATTTGATACCGTTCTTTCCATGAACTGCTTGCACAGGATTGTGGGATTTTAAAAACTGAAGGGTGCATCATCTGCTAAATCTGCTAGATAATGACAGTAGAGCTCAGACAGGATGTTACGTGTTTAATGGTTCAGACGTGCAACAATTAGAGAAAGTATCAAGGCATGTCTGTTGATGCCTATCACTAGACAGGATGTTGGGGCGTCTCTTAAGTGCTGACATCATGCACACTGTAGGGAGCTGAGTGTGGATTAGCATTTTACTCTGAATCCTTGTTCTCATGAATGCTATATGAAAAAAGATCCAGGACACTACCAGGAAAATCTGACGGAGCAGAAAACTGTGCTGACTGCTTGTACCAGGATGACATTAAGAGCTGGAGTCAATGAGAAGTGGTTTCTGTATTAACAGTATTTATTCTAAGGTGTCTCAAGCACCATTGTGCGTTTAACTATGAGTAGCTTAATGAAATAATGTAATGGGTTTAATTAGAATGAGTTCCTTTTTTAAAACGTACATTTCTTTTCGTTATGAATCTGTGATGCATGTTTTTAGTTTAGGTTTGCAATCAACATTAAAAGGAACCTGCCCAAGGGAAGTCACTTAATGAGAACTACACATGCTGTTATACAAGAGAACATTTACATGTGAAACATGTTCCTTGTCGCTGATGTGTTGCAGCAATTACATAAATATTTGTATTATAATATTTCAATTTAACCACACTACATCTAATTATGATTATGGACTTAGTAATGTGGGTGGGTGTTGCTAGATATACTGAACCTGGATTAATGATTTCCTAAGCTGATAGGGGCTATTCACTTAGAACACGTCTTTCCATCTAAAACGCCGAATAAAACTGTTGCTATGTAATATTGCTGCTGTAAACAAGCTTGCAACGTATGCCCCGCCTCTAAAGTCTTCTGATTTGTACACTCCTTTGGAACTATCATTGACGAGTGGCGCTGCGCGGCCTCTTAAAAACGCAATGGTCATGCATTTGCTGAAGATGTGAGACTGCGGTGTAGTGGTAAAGCAACCAATTACGTTTTGTTTTGTGCCGCATCATGCTTGGGGGGGCGTGGAAATGTCCTCCCAGTAATAGACAAGTGTGTAAAACTCTTGGACATATTTTAAAGATTCTTTGCAGCATGTTATTGCAATGAACGGCCCCATTGAATCTACAAGACTTCTAGTATTTTCTGTGCTGACTACTCAGAGAGTATTAGGCTAAACAGTTTGTTGCTAGCATTTTTATACAATAAATTTATATGTAACATTTTTATACCTTGAAGCGGCAGCTCTAATGTTGAATGTCCTTTTGTCTCCAAATTAAGTCTTGCTTTGCTCACATTGTGCTGCCAGTAGAAACCGCTTCTGCTTGAAGTGTGTTCACACTTGTTCTCTTTAAAAGATTCAGACCTCAGTTGATACTAAAGCGTTACAATAAAACCTTGAATATGGACCCTTTTTTTTTTTTTTTTTGTGGAATACCGAAGGACAACATTAGAGTAGCATTTTTTTAACAAAAACTCAATCCAAATGTAGTAACATCCTGCAGTGTCTTGTATTTTTTGGCTGTTAGGGTTTTTAGATTTGTATATAATAACGGAGAAAACCACTTTTGCTATAATTCTGCCTAATGAATTTATAATTTATGCCATGCATTGCAGCGATTTTATCACTTGTATGTATCGGAGAATTATTACGGAGACAGCTGGTGATAATTAAAGAATTTACAGCTTGACACAAAAGCTGCAATTTCTGTTCATGATCTCATTAAATTGATTGAAAAGTTTAGTGTTGTAGGAATGGAATAGGTTTGTGGTCGTAATGATGACAATAGCCAAACACCTAGTGTGAGTACATTCTTAGGCTATGTTTAGACAACAATGATGTAGTCAAAAACGGAAGTTTTTCCCTTGCGAAAATACCACATAATGACACGTTTTTACTCCAAACTCCCTTCATAAGATCAGTCTAGTGTTTGAAATAAATCCTTCTGTGAGATGATGTGGCTTCTTAAACAGAAAAATAAAACAAATAGTTCAACCAAAATGAAAATTCTGTCATCATTTACTCACCCTCAAGTAGTTCCAAACCTGTACAAATTTCTTTGTTCTGCCGAACACAAGGGAGGATATTTTGAAGAAAGTTTGTAACCAGGCTGTTTTTGGTCACCATTGACTTCCATAGTAGGAAAAAAATATATATTATGGAAGTCAGTGGTTAACCAAAACAGCCTGGTTACAAAATTTTTTTCAAAATATCTTCCTTGGTGTTCGGCAGAACAAAGAAATTTGTACAGATTTGGAACTACTTGAGGGTGAGTAAATGATAACACAATTGTAATTTTGGGGTGAGCTATTCCTTTTAAGGCACACAGTATTTCATTGTAGCCTTTATTCAGTGATAAAGGCTATGTTGATTAGCATTTCATTATAGATATACTTTATAATGATGAAAATTATTATAAAAACTCGGATAAACTATATATTGCAGTAGTCGTTTGGTTATTAGTCACGTTGAATCAGCTGGGTTTCTTATTTGGAGTTTCTGCGCAAGAGCAACCTCTGGCCTTCGGATGAAGATTTACTACTAATCACTAAAAGATACGCGTGACAATCGCAGCTTCTGTCTAATCGTTGTTACGATTTTATTTTGTGCAGCCCTGCTTTGAATCCCATGGTGTGTACTATCTGTACAGATATTTCAATGCGGTTTGATAATTATGCAATAGCATGGTTTATTATGAAGCACTTTTGAATGACGAGCATTCCAGTACTGCAGAAATCTGTAGGGCTTTCTGGATTCTGTGTTGTCATACGACAGGGATCTGTAGAGCTGTAAAATGACATTTACATTCTGCGATTGAATTCTTAAAATCTCCCTCATCTAATGTTCTCTAAATTTGGCATTTCTCTTCTTGAACAGGTACAATGGTTCACTCCCCACTGGAGACAGAGGGCGAAGGAAAAGCCGATTTGCCCTTTACAAGAGAGTCAAAGCCAATGGTGTCAAACCCAGCACTGTACACATCCTTAACACGCCACAAGCCAGCAAGGTAATCTCATATCAGAAACCATAATTGGGAAACCTAATCATCTGTGAGATTTGCTTTTCACCACTTCTCTGTGCTGTGTGCTGCCTTTTTTCATTTGTTTTTGATTGTTACTGTTATAATTTGAGTTTACGCACATTTCACAGCCAGAATTCCACTTCACTTTGTTTTTAAAGTTTAGTTTCTCAGAAGATCAGAAATTGGGAGTAAACTTAAATGATGCATTGTGTGGAGAATGTCTGAATGCCTACCTTCACTCTCCATCTGAGTTATGCTGTAATAATATATTATTATAAATAATCTGACATTAATGGCACAAGCAAATGCCTTACCCTTTTTAAGAGATTGCGTTTCATTTTATATTTTGAAGCAAGGGTGTGTCAACTCTTTTTAGATTGTGCGCCATGGAAAAAGGCTAACTTAAGGGACTGATTTTTGTTTGTTAAACTATGCCGTTCCCATGCAAGTGCATGATCAACACATGCTTTTCTGAAGCTTGTCAAAACCAGAATGAACTTTATGCAACAGCAATACATGGACTTTTCAACTTTCCAACTCCACATAGCAGAGAGTATTATGTTGGTTTCTTGCCCAGTTGTAAACCGTGCAATGCAGTGTTTGGTTAAGAAAGATTGCAACTTTTTATTTACTTCACAGCACTGGCTGCGATAGCATACCTAACCCCACCTTTCTAATGTCTGCTTGCTACTGAGACATTCTTCAGGGATTTACAGGGTGGTACTAAACATAATGGGTGGGGTTGAGTTGTAAAAAGTTTATTGTCATTAAGAGCAGCCACAGCCAATAAACTAATCTGAGCTGATACTATGAGCCTCCAGATGTTATTAGAATTCACAGAGACCTTCTTTCCCTCTGACACTTGAGAAGTTTAATGGGTGTTGGGGATCTGTTTGAACACATTTAAGCAGCCAGGCCACAACTTTCAAGTGAAGCCCGCATTGTATCAATTCACAGTGGTAGTATTTTGATCATAACTTCTATCCCAGTGACTGAACTTTTTGAGAACATGTGGTTTTATCCATTTGGATCTTTCTTCTTTTTTTTTTTGTGGTTGGAGGCTCTTCTGTGATTGCCGTTTTGTCACTCTTCTAGTCAGCTGAAGGCAAACTACCAACAGCCAGCATTGTCTGAGGAGGTCTTTCTCAATCTCAGGTCATCTGTTAAAAAACCTAGTGAGCTGGCCAACAAACTTGCATTTTAAGGAATACATTTTTTTTTTTTTCCCTCTCTCTTTCTCTTTCTCTCGGGCAACATCATGTCCTTGATAGAAACAACAGTCCTAATTTTTATGAGCTCAGTGGAAAAAAATTCATAATGTAACTTTATTACATTCAGTATCTTTAAAAGATATTTTTTAACTAAAAAGTTAAAACTAAAAAAAAAAAATCTGTATTGTTATTAGTGGTCTGAGTGCCCTGTTGGTTGCGGTGTTTTTCCTTTTTTAGTTAGATTTTTATTAAATATTTATTGATTTGTGAAAATACTTTTGTAATTTTTACAGTACAATTGTTTTTTTATTTTTGTTTTTTTTTAATTCATTTTATTCATTACACACTTCTTAAATGTTATTTAAAATAAATACAATTATATTGGTTATATGTTGGCCATCAACCATCCTGCTTTCCAAGATATCAGCACCAGCTGTCAAAAAACTATCGACCACTAATTGTTATGCTTGTAGTATAATTCATCATTATTGTTAGCATAGCAAGATGCCAACATTTAAAAATCAATTATGACTTATTCTCCCATTTTGTGTAGTGTATGTAATATTACTCTTTTTTTTTTTTTAATTAGTCACTTCAGAAACCACACTTTTATTTGAATAATTTGTAGGAAAGGTTTTTAAGAATTTAAGTGCTATGTAGTGTCCTTTTCAGAGAGGTTTACTGAGGACATCTATACCAACTTGAAGGAGGTCACCTACAAGTGGGCACTTGTACATTGAACTTGTTTGGGCCACGATCAACAGAGCAGAACCCTAAAGCTATGTTAGGTCACAGGCTGAGAATAGCCATGGCATTGTGCCACCTTACATCCATTATCCTTCTTAACTCCTCAGTGTGCACCTGCCTGATTCCAGCAGGGCTCTACTCTTCTCTCTGATGTTGTCTGCAATGGACCACAATATCATGTTTACACTGGATTCTGAAGTTGGAGTTTTTAGAGATTCTGATTTGGAACTCCAAATTAGGAGGGAGGTTCAGTTAAAGGGATAGTTCACCCAGAAATGAAAATTACCCCATGATTTACTCTCCTTCAAGCCATCCTAGGAGTATGACTTTCTTTACTTTCTTTTAGGATGAGTACAATCAGAGTTACATTAAAAAAATATATTTTGGCCCTTCCAAACTTTATAATGGCAGTGAATGTAGGCTGAGATTTTTGAAGCCCAAAAAGTGCATCCATCCATCATAAAGGTACTCCACACGGCCCCAGGGGGTTTCTACTGGGAAACTTGCAGTGTCTGAGTACTAATGGAACAAATCGTTGCTTTCAGGGAAAATCATGGCTAAAGTAGTTCCAGGCAGGTCTTGACCACATTACATGTCCATATCATTTTGCCAAATGATTTCTGCTCTTTCAAAGGTTCTTACAGCCTAAACGGCAAAGGAACCAAACCCCACATATATCCTAAACAGGCAAATAAATATAGTTAACAAGATAAAAACAACACATTTCCAAGTGTGCTGGTGTGCTTTCTTTTCTAATAATTTACCCATTGTCAATTATTCCTTTCCAATTCAATTTGATAGAATCGCCTTTGTTTTTAAACAGCTTGTAATATTGGGGTGCGCATTTTACTTTCACTAGTGGCAATTTGGCATCAATTCAAGCCAAAATAAAATACAACTCTAAACTCAACCATTACTCAGTCTATAAATAAATCATAGACCTTTTATTGACAAAAATATATAGACTATATACTATGCCTAATATAAAATAAATAATTTACACTAAGTGTAATAGCCTAGGTATACAAAACTGAAAATCAGCACTGTGGAACCAAATAAATAAGAAACGTAGAACATTTACTAGCAAAACGAGTAAGAAGGCACGACATACACCTGATGTCAAATAAAGCAAATGACACAGTTTAAATAAAAGTAAACATGGTGGATCTGATTAAATAAGAAACAGTTTAAGAAAATTTTCCAAAATTACCTGGCAAAAGTCAATATGCTTTTCAAAATCCAAAATATTGCCAAACTGGTGCTTTTGCATTTTGTTTCGAAACAAAACGCTATTGTCTCATCTGTCTCACCTCACTCTTCCTGTCAGTCAGCTCCACTTATTCTCCTCACGTGATAAAAGAAATCTGATCTGTGAACTGTCTGTCATTCGGCATGCTTTGAGCAGCTTCATTCAGTTGTTAATTCTAGTGTCCGTTCTCTAACTGAATTAAATGATTTGTATTACCATCTTAAAAAAAATAAAAATCTAAACGATGGTGGGGCATGGTGCTGTGGTGGGAAAGTGACATAACCAGTGTTGCAGCTTAACACTTTTTATATTACTTCCAACTAGGGCTGGGTGATATGGCCGAAAAAATGATCATGATTTTAAAGATTCCATCAAATTGAGTAGTAAAGGAATAATTGATAAAGTCGATATCAGTCGATATCGATAATTTATCACAATAAATGTCATCTTTATTTTTACCAGATTTTTGCTCCAAAGTGAAAGCTGACCATTAATTTTCCTTAACAAAATAAAAATCGAAATCGAAAAAAATAATTTCTTTCTTTCTGCATGTTCTAATGAGTGACATTTTTCAAATCAAGATTTTCATTTTTTTAATGACAAATCAACCGTTTTGGGTTGTCTGATCATTTTAAATATAGTAATAATCATAATAATAATGATGATGATATACTTTTTTTTTTTTTTTTCTCTCTCTCTCTCTCTAAGAAATGCACATATAAAATTTGTTTACTATCAAAATAATTAGGCTAACATCTGTAAAAATTTCTTTTTTATTTATTCTGGCCAAGTTTTATTATATTTTATTTATTTATTTATTTATATATATA
>JAUMHE010000069.1:16358517-16376633 GCA_032359235.1 Enteromius mattozi | reverse complement strand
CTTTCATTTGTCTGAATCTGTTTTAAAACATACTGAAACTAAAAATCAATGACATACTAATTTAAAATGCATAACATAAATTTGAATAAGTTTTTGCTTTAATTTTGTTCATTAGCTGTAATTTTTAAAAGCGTTTAAGCCATGGCTCGTCAGCAGCTGGTCTTGCTTCCTGTTTAAAACTCGCTGTGAATCTGAAAAATGACACTAAAATCACAGAGTGAAAGGGCTTGGAATAATGGCAACCGCATTATCCATCAAACAGTGATGACATATTCGTCCCTTTCATACGCGCTCTCTCTGCAAATAAGGGCATATAAAAGGATTTAGATTTTGAGCATGCCATTTAGCTGCTTTGAAAGGGAAGATCAGTGGGATGCCATGACTGCTAATTAACATTTCCTCCTGTAGATGCTGGGGAGATGGGATGTGTCTCGGTCCCACTCTACGCTGCCTTTCCAAATGACAGTCATCGTAGTAAAGGTGACAGAAAGCTCGTTGGGAAATCTCTGCTTGGCTTGCCCCCATTTAAGAGGGTTTATTAAAAATGACATAACGTCTGCATTTGTGATGAAGCTTACGGCTTGTCTTTTGTGGTTCCTGCGGAGCGTTATTTTGTATTCTCAAGTGTGATGTAATATTATATGCCTGAAAAGGCCACCTCGCTACACAGAGGACGCCTGTCACAAACGGCGTAACTATGTGCACCTGTACTCTGTTCTCTCCTCATTTGGGTTATGAAAATAAGATTAAGGCTTTTAACTGCAGCTGTTGCCTTTCCTGTCTATGCGGCGATTCTGAAATGCAGTTCGGTAATAGTTTCTCCTGTGAGATCTGTGCATCCACCAGAACTGCTCGAGACGTGATACCGAAGGCTTAGCGAGGGCATATTGCACGATCGTGCTCAGAGAGAGAAAGAGAGAATGTCTTTTTATTTGCTGCCTGCTAGCTGTCTCCTTCAGGATGCCTGCCAGCTCAGACAGTCAACTGTTGAAGGATCAAAGCCGCAGAAAATCGAGACATGTCGCCCCGATCAGCAGTGTCAAGATTGTGACATCAAACCAAAATATGGAGTGCTGAGTCCTTTAGAAAGGTGATTTCCAGACAACATTAGCTTTCTTTATCAATCTTTTGAAAACTGATCATTACTGTGCAGTGATCTTGTTACATTTTTTATTGTAATTATATGTACACTGTATGTAACATGGATGCTGTAATGTTAAACTAATGCACCTTTATCATTTTGAGAGAGCTAATTGAGATTGAAAATGTACAGCTATTTTGTCCTCTATTCATTTGTATAAAAAAAATGACTTTAATGCACCTCTTCTACAACTGATATCATAAAAAGCCATTATTTTGGAATACAATTCTTGAAAAAAAAACATACAATAATAATATATTATAAAATATTCACAGACAAGGCTTAAGCTAGTCCCAGAGTAAAATGCATGTGAAAATATCTTTCCCTGACATTTCTTAAAATCTGTCAATGCCATTGTTCTCAAGATGCACACCTGTAATGTTTTCTTCTAAGGCATTTTTATAAAAGCTGTTTTAATATCTTAATTTAACTAAGGCATAGTCCTGGCTTAAGATAAGCCTGGTCTGTGAAACCGGGGCATAGTCTTCTAATCTTATGTGTGGTACAACAAATATTTAGAGGGGGGAAAAAAAGCGAATTATATCCTTCAAGGTCAATAAGTCTCAGAAATATCAGACAATATGATCTTTTTATGATAGTGCCAGAGTAGTTAAGGTTATAAAATGTCATGTGGTGCGACACTTTAACTTTATTTACTAATTAATTGTTTTAAAAAACCATGAAAAATATATTTAAAAACCTTTTTTGGTTCTTAAAAGTGTAAATATTATTTTTTATTTTTACTTTTTTTTTTATTTTATTTAGCGGTTACACCACATGACATTTCATTAAATAAAATTTTTGAAAACCATACGTGACCCTGGACCACAAAACCAGTCATAACCAGTCATGGGTATTTTTGTAACAATAGCCAAAAATACATTTTATGGCTCAAAATTATTTATTTTCCTTTTATACCAAAAATTATTTCCAAGAAGATCAATTTTCCTACAGTAAACCTAAGATTTGATTAGTAATAAGCATTGCTAAGAACTTCATTTGGACAACTCTTAGAGGGTTTATCTCAATATTCATTTTTTTTGCACCTTCAGATTCCAGATTTTCAGATAGTTGTATCTTGGCCAAATACTGTCCTATTCTAACAAACCATACTTCATGATGTGTAAACCAATTTTAAAAATGGACCCTTACGCCTGGGTTTACGTTCCAAGGTCACAAATAAAAGCTTGTTAAAACCAAAATGATGAATAAAAAGAGTACACATCACTTTTCATTATCATGGACCCTCACTGATGTCCTTTTGGATACACTACATGATCAGTCCTGACCGCATGAGGTCTTTTGTGGAGCAGCAAAATATCCTGAGGGAATGCTAATGGAATTTCTATCATAATTTGGAACCAATCCTAAATGGGATAAAACAAGAATCCTCTCAGAATCAAATATGATCCTACTGGATAAACCGAAATCCTAGTTTTCCATTTATTATTTCAGTGCAGTAGGAAGCTTGTTTGATCCCATTAGCTTCCAAATGATGACAGATGTCAATAGCATTCCTTCAGGGGTTTTTTGAGGGCTAGTGGCGGGTATCTCGGTAAGGAAGGTGTTGACTGCTAAACTCTATTACTCCTGCAGGGGGAAACAGGTCTTAACCATGCTTTGTCTCTCCGTTTTCCCTGTCCAGCGACCCGGTGAACTGGCAAGGCGATACGTGCCACAGGTGGCTGGAGGCTGGACGCCAAATTATCAATAGGACACCTACATTGGCTGGGTTGGTGTACTTGATATTTACCTCTTTCCCCCAGCGTGAGACCCCAAGAGATGATATGCAGATCATCGCCTGTAAATAAGAGATAGTACACGCGCGCACGCGAACACAACAAGGCGCGCGTTTGTTTCCCCCGCGCTCCTAATTTAGTAAACTTGGCAGTCGTTTTTAATCTCCCGGCAAATTGAAGCGGTAGGGGATCGTGGCAAGTGTTGGATGCATGTTATTAATTCCTCGCTATTTCTGTCTAGCGCAATTAGTCACTGTTTGCCGCTGAAAATGTCCCATTAATTATCTACGGCCCGTAAGCGGAGTTGCGCTCGTGGCTACTATTTGAAAGGTTTGGTCCGCGTTCAGTGTCCTCACCTCTGAGAATGCTTGACGCTTTTGAAAGGTCTCTGTAATTGCCTTTAAACGCGTAATCTTTGCCTCGGTGTGAAAGAACGGCATGAGGCGTCTCGGTTTGTCTTCTGTTGTCATCTTGGATTGTTCACGAGCCGAAGGCGCAGAAGTCGCGTGCACCGCTGTTTTCAGTAAAAAACATTATTTTAGTATACGTGACGTCGGATTAAAGGTCTGTGCACAATAACAGTGTCTTTATCTGTCATAGGAGCTGTTCCAGGTAATCTGAAAAAAAGAGAAATCTTCACTGAAGATGAGACCGGGGCTTGTTGTCACAGTGGCTGTGAGTGAGTCAAAAATCAAGTTGTAGAAAGGCTTGCTTTCTCTATTAACGCTGTTATTATCTATGTTATACAAACACCTAATAAAAAACTTAATTTTTGAATTTTAGAATATTTTAGCTGATCTCACCATCATCCAGTTTGTCTGGAACGACATGAAGAAACAGAACAAACCGAGACCGACTAAATCCAGAACTGGTCTCCAAGATGCTTCAAGAAGCAAAGCTACAGTACTGTAACAAACGCTGTAAAATGAGGATGCTGTCAAAAGTAATGTCATAAATAGATTTTCTTTATCAGTTAATATCTATCAACTAAATTAAATCAACGTTTGTTGTGAGCATCCATTGCGTATTTAAAGTAGATTTTGCCCGCAGTGCACTTGTGATAGTTTTTCAGGTAGCTTTGCAGGTAGGTTAGAAGCAGCTTAGAGACGTTGTTCTCCACAGTTCTTCTGGATTAAGTCTTCATGTCATTCCAGACAGACTTATGATGGGGATGATCAGATCAGGTCTCTGTGGAGCACTGGCTGTCTTCAGACAAATATCTCACTTGGTTATTACAATTAATGGCAAAACGAATGTTTGGAAATGTAAACTGATATTTCCTACTTACACACTACAGCAAAAGACAGAAATAATTAACTTAACCATTTTTCAGCTGATCAAAATACTATAGTGTTCTAATAATTTTGACCACCACTGTAGATTTAACCAAAATATGTTTGTCAAGTAGTCTATGGCTTATTTAATGTTGTAATTTTAAATGATTAATCAAGTAAAATAATAATTATATACAATAAACCATTAAATATTCTATTTTTCCTTTGGCTGAATAGTTTTGTTTCATAATTGCCTTAAAGATTAAATTTGGCTGAAAACACAACTTTAATTAAACTGTATCTTTTAAGGCAAAAACAATAGAAATCTCATTAGAAAATGTTTGTATTTTTAAAAAAAATCTTATGAATTTGTGTGATTAATATGAAAAAAAGCATAGTCCAGGTAAAAATGAGATTGTATAAATTGAATATCAGTTCTTCAGAGCGCATAAGAGTGACAAAAAAAAAAAAAGATAAGACTTTTAAGTATACCTACAAGCACTATTCTCCATACATTTATTAAATATAATTCAACTAGAGCACACATAATTAATTGCGCAATAGTGTTGTGAAAAGTATTTTGGTAACACTTTAGCAGGGAACGATTCTCACTATTAACTATGATTTTTGCCTCAATAAACTCCTAATTTGTTGCTTATTAATAATTAGTACAGTAGTTGTTAAGTTTAGGTATTGGGTCAGGTTAAAGGATCTAAAATATGTTCATGCAGACTAAGGTTGTTTTAATATGTGCTTTAAAAGTACTAATAAACAGCCAATATGCTAGTAATAAGCAAATAGTTAATAGAGAGAATTGTTCCCTTCCTTAATAATATACTGACCAAGCATGTTTTCAATTTGATCGCAACAATACCAATTCAAATTTGGGCAAATTGCTTCTGCAAACCCATATTTAGAGTGTACATATATTTATAAGGTTTCTTTCTTTCTTGTCCAATGATAAAACACGCAGTTAGTCAGAATGCCAGTGTATTTATGAGCTAGGGCTAAAACATAAACACATCAGCAGCACTGAGTCCCTCGTCATCCCCCTCCTCGCTTCCCCTCTCTAATTTGCAGCTCTATGGCAGCAGTGGCACTCTCAGCTCCACAAGAGGACAAATGACTTTAATTACAGAGTAATTGCCGAGCGTTGTGTTAATTAAATCTTGATCAGTTTAAGTAACTGGATTGCTCCCACATCGAGCCCATGCTGTGATGTGCTGTCTCACTCTCCCTCGTGCACATCTTCAGTCTCTCTCTCTCTCTCTCTCTCACCCACCCACACACACTCCTTCAACCTGGCAGTCTCTCCACTACGCGTCTCTGTAACACAGCTCAAACCTTTTTAGTGTTTGATTCTTTTCCTGAAGTGATAACCGCTACAAAAATAGCTGTGTGTTTTTGCTTGGGTGTCCAAATTAGTTATAACTCAGTTAATAATATATTAGGAATCATACACTATTTGTACAGCAGTTATTAATCCAGATGAATGTTAATACTTAATATGCAGACCGTTCAAAAGTTTGAGAAGCATTTTTCATCTTTTTGAAAGTCTCTTATGCTCATTAAGGTTGCATTTATTTCTTTAAAAATATAGTAAAAACTGTAGTATTGAGAAATATTGGAAGTTAAAAGAACTGTTTTCTGTTTTCATTTATTTGAAAATATTATTTATTCCTGTGATGACAAAGCTGAATTTTCAGCATCATTAGTCTTCAGGGTCACATACTTCAGAAATCATTCTAATATGCTAATTTAGTGCTTAAGAAACATTTTTGATTATTATCTATGTTGAAAACATTTATGTTGCTTATTTTTGGGGGGTATCTGCAATACATATTTTTAAATTATTATTTGATGAATAAAGAAGCAAAAGAACAGCATTTATCTGAAACAGGAATTTTTGAAACATTATAAATGGCTTTACTTTTGATCAATTGAGTCTTTGCCAAATAAAAGTACTAATTTCTTAAAAGACAAAAAAAAAAAAAAAAAAGTACTGACCCCAAACTGTTTATAATACATTTATTTTATTATTTGAATTCATGAAATAATTAGCATTAAATTCTGTAAAAGCATTTTGTGAAAGGATTAACAACTAAAAACAAAACAAAAATAAACTGTATACAATTTAGAATAGGGAGCATTTATTTATTATTAAGTATGACTTTTCCCTCAATAAATTCCTAATTTGCTGCTTATAAATAGTTAGTAGGGTAGTTGTTAGGTTTAGGTATTGGGGATGTAGAGTAAGGCATTAATATGTGCTTAACTACTAATAAATGCCTAATATTCTAGTAATATGCATGCTAATAAGCAAATAGTTAAGAGACCTTAAAATAAAGTTTTATCTAAAAATCTCTAAATTTTATACATTTTCACAATGCACTCTTATTTTAATACCTAAACTTTCTCAATTAAGTTAAGAAAACTCTTTTGTAAGTTTTTTCCCCCCTATAGGGTTTATTAAAGGGTTTGTTGCAATCGGCTGCAGGTCATTTGCGAAAATGCCATAACAAACATGATAGAAGCAGAATCAAGAGTGTGGCATCTACTGCAATTTTAGATACATGCATTATCTTTAGGTTCCTGTTGCTTTGGCCAAATTGAATCCTCTTATTTTAATTGGCCGCCATTAGGTGTTCTGCTCAAGGCAATTCTAAGCAGCCCTTGCTTTTGTTGTGCCTCATACTCCAGGCCCCACTGACGAATATTAATCACAATTGTCCTAATCTCTGGGATTTTAATTGGAGTGCTTTGTAAACCACAAGGAGGTAAACAGAAGACAAAGGTGGTCTAAATGCACCTTGAATAGTCGGCTGATGTGCACAAGGATCGCCTTTTTGTTTAGTGTTGGCTTTCAAGAAACAGAGATCCCAATAAACTGTATATCATTACATGCTTGTCTCAGAGATTGTAAAAAGCTTGTCTGATAGAGCTGTATGTTAATAAAATAGGGTGCAGTAATACACAGTACACACTACATGAGAGACGTATTGCATTTACCACTGCAATTAATCTGTTTCAGACCGAATCCTTTCATTGCTGTGCATATTTGTGTAGCTAACACAGAGGATCATGGGATTTTTCTCTACAGATTTTAAAGGGCTTTATTGAAAATCCACTTGTTTGCTAGGCTCTTGGGTTTAGATTAAAACAGACTGTCAGTGTACAGTAAGTAAGCAGATAGTAAGCAACAGGCTGGAGCGGAAACATATTGCAATGAGCGGCGGATTTATCTGCGATTTAGGAAAACCTAATCCAGTTTTCACTGATGCACTGAGTGATTGAATTTATGTGCAGATGTCAATATGTAATGCGTTACCATTTAGCACGATGGCTTTGCTTTTAAAAATACTGCGGCTTTCTTCTCTGCACTGGCTGTAGTCAGTAGGCATTTCCCTAAAAAAAAAGGTGATAATACTTCATTTATAGTTTAATAATAATTACATAATAAAGTAATAAAACACACACATTTTAGAGGTGTAAGTTAAAGGGCCAAACTAAATAAAGAATATAACTGCATTGTTTATTAGCTAAACAGTGCTTAAGTGAGTGTGCAGTTATATATATTTTTAATTCAGTATTAATGATATAACATAAATCCTTTACATAATTTGTATACACCTTGCGATTGTGTAACATTTTTTATTTTTATTTATTTATTTTTTAGGTGTATTTTTCTGTAACTTTATCATGTTAATATTGTAAAGGTTCAATAAACAGATAAAAAAAGCCTCATTCCAAAAAGAAAAAATTACTCATACTTGAATTTAAGTGTTAAAACAAACCCCTGAACTGCAGATTTATTCTTTACAGATTGATGCAGAATTAAGACGCACCAAGAACTGCCCAGATTAACCTGTCAAAGAAAAAAACTAAGCCCTCTCCTTTCACTTTTCAACCCAAATGAATAACTCTCACATCCTTTGCATTTGAATTGTATGAATACTGCACTCTAATTAACTCTTAGTTTTTAAATTTAAATATTAAGTATACGTTTAGAACTGCAACTGGCAGGTAATGTATCTTTTATGGCATCAATGTTCGTCCCTTTAGTTTGGAGCCGTACTGAAAAAAAAAAACTGATTATAAATTGCATTATGTGCATGTTATTTGACTCTTTGTGGCATAGACAGAAAACTATATTAGTGCTGTCAAACAATTAATCGCATCAAAAATAAATGTTCATACTTTGTATATTTATCATGTAGCCTGTATATAAATACAAACACATGCAAAGAAAGATATGTTATATATTAAATATATTTATATATAATATAAAATATAAGAATATAAATATATATACATGTAAATATTTTAAAAAATATATACTGCATGTGTGTGTATTTTTATATACATAATAAATATACACAGTAAACATACATATATTATGTAAACAAGAACATTTATTTTGGATGTGATTAATCGTTTGACAGCACTATATATACATTAAAGTCTGGTTTAAGATGACACCGGTGTGTATTATTTAGGAACATTTCTATGTTATGATTTCACATTCATTACAAATGGTCCTAGAAGCAATGTAAAATGTTCCTAAAGAGCAATTCATATATTTAGCGTTTGAGGCTTGTGTGTGTGTGTGTGTGTGTGTCAGGTAGGTGGTTGAATCAGTGATTAGACAGTAGGGATGGTAGTAAGGGGGGAGCATGGAGGATTATGAACTCGGAGGTGCTGACACATCTCTGCCTCTTGGAGCTCTCAATTTAGTCAAGGATCAGACTCTCTTTAGATAGCGGAGGATTAATGATCAGTCTAGCATGACATTTTTATGAGGGTAACCTTTCCACTCGTCAGGCGCTGAAGGGTCTCGTACTACATCCACATCTCCAGCTGTCACCAGAAGGAACTTTACTGCCACTAATTGTGCAAATTATAAGACAAATAATTTCAGCTCTGAAGCCCGATTGAATGCTTAGGATAATAAAGAGAAAATAATAATTAAAGGTAGCTAATTAAAAGTGTGCATAAGCAGGCAGTCAGTGCAGATGACTTATTTTATTCGACACTAATTAAAACAACAGATTGAAGTTTACAGTTTTAATCTAATTTGAATTGTTTTAAGTTTTGTCCAGTGTATTTTTAATGTTTACTGATCCACATCAAATTACACGCGTTACCAGCTGCAGTTACTATTATTATTAAAATATAATAAAAGAATATATGTGATAATATGCCCTTTTTATTTTGATAATGGTAAGAGTAACAGTTGAAGTAACACTTTTCGTAATGGGATGTTTATAGTAAAGCAATCATTAATCATAATAGGCTAGCAGGTACTGAGTTTACACATCACTAGATTATAATGGGATTAAAGTCTAAGACAACTAGTCTACCTCACTTCTACAACACCAAGAAATATGGTTAGGCTGAAAAAAAAAGAAAGAAACAAAAAATGATAACCATATTAACTAGAATATAGTTAGTTAACAGAGTGAAACTACTAGCTTTTTTCCTCAGAAAGTAAGAAAGAAGAGACTAAAATGTAAAAAATGTAAATATTTGAAAGCTTATACAGCGTTTGATAGAGATACCATATTTAAGAACTGCAGTAACTATGGTAATGTGGCGGAAACTACGGTTACTATGGTAATTTTTTTTTTTTCACAAGCACTACAACAAATCCCGCCCAACCAGGAAGTGAAGTCCAGCACTATCCTGGATTCCAGGCGGAAAAAAGTCGAAAGATCAACAGTGCAGATGTAGCCTAAATGCAGTCAGTGAGATGCTGTCACAATTGTGTTGCTGCGAAGACTAAAACGCATACTGGCGCGATATTCATAACGTTCATATTGGCGCAAACGCCGCTGTTAAGAGCAACGTTTGCAATGCTAGCGATGTAATTGCTGCCAAAGGGATAGCGGGTAACTTAAACGATAACGTTGTTATTTTAAAACCTTACCTCGATAATACAGCTTCCGTTTATTGGTGTACACCGGAGAGTAAACATGAATTTAACGTTACCGGTGTATTTTGAAGACGCGCCGTTTTCAAACTAGGCGCGCGAAAACAACGATAGCAGGTCTCGAGACACGTTGAATAAACGTGTAACATGCATGAAATTTCAAATAACTAACACTGACTTAGAAGAGGTCTGAAATGTCGTCGGAGAGGTTAACGTGGACCTTGACGGGAGCGACGGCGGCGTGTGTTTTGGCGGTGTATGTCGCCTCTGCTCCGCGCGCTGCGTCTGGTGGAGATTCAGGTAGGACTGCAGTCAGTCACATGTGTTTGTGTTTGTATCACATGCAGCCTATCACAGAACAGCATATTGTAATATCACATACACCGCATGACATGAAGCTTTAGCAAATATGAACTGCATGAGACCTGTTGAGAGTATTATTAATCTTTCTAAACACCTGTCGAAATCCAGCACCGCCAGTGGAACCCAAAAAATAAATTCAGAACTCAAGTCACGCCTGAAACAGATGAACATCATAACATAAAACAGCATAATATTATACCAAGTGATGTTTATTTTGAAGTTGGATAGCATAAGCCACATTTTTTTGTTATACAATAAATATTGGACATGTTCTGGTTGTGAAATGTAATTACAAAAATGCCCCAGAAAAGTCGTTTTTGAGAAAAGGCATCATTTACAGATGCCGTTTTTAATAATTAGAATTTGGATTTATTTACTGCAGACATTGCTTAAAATGGTCTGTGTGAACAAATGGGAAGGTTATTTACTGCTGGGTCAGACTAAAAGAGTGTCAGTCCCTCTCAAAGCTGTCAAGAGAACAGAAATATAATCTCTCTGGAATGACGTCAGAGTATTAATCAGGAGAGAGGGAGAGAGAGAAAAACTGTACATGATGAAATGAGTGCACCGTAGAATTGGAGGAAACATGAAGTGGTCTGCGTTCATGTCAGATGTAACAAACCATTTGTAATGAAACAATTTTGTTTAGGCAGCTTTTTATCATTTGTCAGTTTGTAATTATCCATTATTCTAAGATTTTGTTAGTACTCCCATGTCATTTCTATTCTATAAACAGTTATTTAATGCTTTTGATTTGTTAGGAGCAATCGCATTAATGCAAATGTAAAATTAATCTTGCAGGCATAACACTACTTCTGCTTTTCCCCCAGAAAAATAGTAATAATAATCAGGATACAGCGTAATGTTTTAAAAGAAGGTTTTATCAGAAGTTTTCTTTTTAAAGTTTTCTATCATTACATGGTTATTATTTCTTAATAAAATGCTTGACTTTCACATTAATATGCGAGAAACCTTTTTTTCCCGAGATCTTGTGGTGCAACTAAATTGCAGAAACATGCAAAAAAAAAAAGAAGGCTGTAAATGATAACAACATTTGATGTTTTAATACTTTTAAGGCATGGCTCAGGTTGTGAAATGTTCTTTGGCTCTTAATATGCTAATTCAGAAACAAGTTAATTATTAACTTTATGAAGTTAATCATTTATTATACTTACTTAAAATACTTTTTTCCTTGATATTTCTAAACCGATAATATTGTTTACAAATGATTATTATACTAAAGGTATAAAACCTTTTCAAAAACCACATGAACTCAGCTTCTATACGAAGTGCTTTAACTTGGCACATGTGTTTTAAAATAGAGTTTTTATGAAACTTTTGCTTTTCTTGTGTACTCTTATTGACCCATAGATGCATTCCAGCACAACACTGTTAAAAAGGTGCCCATAAACAGCCATATTTAATAATGGGGAGACAAAAATAAATGTTTTCTTCTGGAGAGGGGGTTATGCAAACAACAAGCTGCTGTTCTGTGAGCTTTACAGCATGTGCACGGGCAGGGTGGCTTTTGGAGGCTTTTAGGGGGGTGGGGGCTGCAAGAAGCTGTTTGGGGCTTACGGAGAGAGGAAAAAAATCAGCCAACCCCTTAAGCGTGGCGTTTAGGGACATTGCAGGATGCCGGCGTGATAGCGCCAGCTGAATGCTCGGCAGAAATTCTCCAGGTCTCCGTCTCGCAGTCCTAATCCCTTTAGGTGTGCTGCGCCCCGGAGAGGCTGAGCGGGCGCCCCGCGGGACCGCTGTTGTCTAGGAATGCGAGTGTGGAAATGATGGGGATTATGGGGGGGGAAAGGCTGCTGTGGGTGCCCGATGCTGTGCTATCACAGAGACACTTCGCTGTCCTGCGCTCAACTGCGTTTGCGCCCCTTTCCCCGTTTAGCCCTCCCTCTTTGGGACCGGGCTCTGCATTGGGGTCTAGAGACAGCACTGCAGTGTATGAATGAAATTGTGATGTATAACATGAGAAATTTTGATTACAGGGAGATCCACATGCTTTGAAATGCGGTAGACCTGGCCTCACCGCGTGTGTATCTATTTCTATTCTAAATGAGACTGTGAAAGCAGAGAAAATTCAGCCACTGAAGTGCGAGGGGTCTGCACCTACAGATAGAGGACTTCCAACATGACAACGAAAACAGACGACCGCTAGTGATACGCAGGAAGTGCCAGCTAACAATTTCAAAATTTTGTGATGCACTGAACATTTCATATTGCATCAGAGAGCACAGATTATAGGATTTTACAGCGTTTAGGCAAGTGTTGCATCAGGCAACATTGCTTAGATTTATACAACAGGGCAAAAACATTTGGGATTAGTAGGCGAAAGGACTTTTTGCCCATTAATCTCTGAACTGCAGTTTAAACACAATTTGTTTTTGTTTGTTTGTAGATTTGTAGATTTAGTACAGTCGTAAATTTTTGCCACCCTGAAAGTACTTTTTTTCCCTCCTAAAACTCAATGTATGTCCTGTGATGAGCTGGATTACCCCAGTCATTTGGGGAAAATAAAAGCGGTTTTAGGCCTAGAAAAGGAATTTAAATGAATCAAATTTTACACTCACTTTTATCATTAAAAATTAGATTTTTTTCACATTTTTGGAAGAAGTCTCTAATGCTCACCATGGCTGCATTTACTTGATCCAAAATATAGTATATTATGAAATATTATTACAATTTAAAATAATGATGATGTTTATTATTATTATTAATAATATTATGGTAAATTATGTATTATGGTAAAGCTGAATTTTCAGCGTTATTACTTCACAGTGTCACATGATCCTTCAGAAATCATTTTGATATACTGATTTACCTCTCAAGAAACATTCCTTATTATTGTCAATGTTGAAAACAGTTCTGGTGCTGCTTAAATTATTACTTTTTTGGATTTCAGTTTTTTAACCTTTGTTTATTTGTTTGCTTATTTATTTATTGGAAAGTACAAAAGAACAGTATTTAGTTGAAACAGAAATCACTTTAAAAACTTTATCAATTTAATGCATTGTTGCAGAATAAAAGTTTATTAATTAATTAATCACATTTATCTAAATATAATAAATTATTTAATTATATATTTAAAATATATTGGCTTGAAAAAAATTATTCTGAATTGCTGGGTCATGAACCAAAAAGTCAACATCAAACTGGTGTTTTGGCACCAATACATCTGGGACTTTGTCGAAGCCATGCCCAAATTAGACAGTTATGTACTATTAATTAATACATTAACACATTTAATTGCTTACTTTTTATAGATACTCAATTGTAATTTTAATTCTGGGTTCTTAAGCCAAACCAGCCTAGACAATATCTGGCCATATTTCGTCAACTTGTGTGGAGTAAACTACCAATGTTATAATGGTCTTAATAGAGACATTTAATAAGTATAATATGTAAACTGATTAATTCAGGTAATATACAAATTGAAATACAGGCCTAGATACTGTATGAGTGAACAATGTTGTGAGAAGGTTCTTAAAAAGATCACTGCTAAAGTTTTAGAGGGAGCATTTGCATGCGTGTGGCTCGGTGTAAAGGGACTCACTGGCGTTTATGCCCGTGTACGACACACAGCGACGGATGGGGCTCTGCGCATGCACCTCCTGTATGGGAAGAGTGAATAGATTTGCCTGTGTATGTGTGCGTCTGTCTGCTCGGGGATCAGGGGAGCCATGTGCGATGGAAGAGAATGAGCGTGTCACTTAGGAAATGTCACACTGGGAAGATTTTGCAGGTTTTGATCCGAGCAAATTAATGCAAAACCCAGTGCAAGTATTTGATTTGGGAAAACTTTCAGGAGCGGACTTGTCTCTTAATAATAATTATTGGGTTTACATTAATTTCCCTCTCTGTTTTTCTACCACAGGAGAGCTGATGACTGCTGCTTGTGAGCTGGGGGTAAGCATTAGCTGCATTGTTTAATCAATCCACTCATTAACTCTTATAAGCATTAAGGAAGTTTAATTAAGTATGGGGGGAGAAGAAAGATGATTAATTTACTTTTCAGGCCACAGGTTTTTTTCTATCCTCTCTTCTTTTCTGTGCACTTCTTTTTTGACTAACTTAGGACTAGAGAATGCTATAATTTGCAACCCTGTTCTTCAAATCCAATTAGACTGAATGGTTAGGCGATGGCTTTTGTAAGCTTCGCCTTATGTACGGTATAAGGCTTATTATACTCAACCCCTCTCCTTTTTGTGCATGCGTGTGTGCGCGTGTGTAAGCCGCAAAGAATGAACTAAATCGGGTTAACAGTTATAATAAGTTTTATTATTTAATAAAGTTTATTACGCTGCTGCGATCCTTTTAGGGAGGCTGTGGCGGTGTCACTATGCCAGTAATCCCTCCCTCTGTCCGTGTGGCCTGCCTGTCTGCGGCTCTCCCCAGGGTCGGAGGGCTCTCTCTGGGCCACAGGCCGCCGGCCCTCCCTTCCTGCTCCCTTGAGCCATGGATCTTTTCTCCTTTAAACTCCTCGTCGCAGGACTGCCCCCTACCGTGCGTTCCGCCTTTTTTCCGGCGTGCCACACACGCTTCCAGACCCGGCGTTGCTTCTGCGTGCCTTTCCATGTCATCGGCCTCGCAGGCATTTCACCAGTGCAGGCATTTCAGCCACTCGCATCACACGTCACTTGCGCAGTCGCACGCACCTCGCTGGCACTTCCAAGTGTGCCCTTTGCGCCCCTGCCATCTGCTTGCCATACTGTCTCTCTCTTTTTTTTGTCCTGTGTCTGTCCCCCCTCCCAAGCCTCTCTGTTTCTCTCTGCCTTGACCTCTCTCGCTTGTCTTCAAGCTGTCTGTTTGTTCTGTATTGAAGACATTTAGAAGTGTTGGGGAAGCTACTTTGCAACGGATTGCACTCAGAATTTAAAATCGCTTGATTACAGTCAAGCTGCCCTTTTGAAAAAAAAGTTAAATATGCTACAAGCTAAGTGGCTACCAATGCTAGTTGACCAAGTTCCCAGGGGATCCAATTATATGACTGCCTTCTAAAATGTACTTATTTTCTTGCAATTTCAAGCAAACCTTGCAATTTTGAGTTTAATTAAACTTGCAATTCTCAGACTGCGATAATTTAGAGTTTACATCTTGCAACTTTTATCTCAATAAATTACAAGTTGACATCTTGCAAATCTAGCTTTTTTTTTTTTTTCCTCTTAAAGGTCATTGCACACTGAGTCCGTTAAAAAACCAACAACCTTACATTGTGTCAATCACATTTACACACTGCCTCCGAAACTTTCAGCCGTCATTAAAAAAAAAATTTGGATCGGGTGTGATTTTTTTGCATTTTGTTAATGCGTTTTGTCTAAAATAAGTTTTGGTACAGTCAATTTCCTATTCATATTGTATGTATAAAGTAAATAAGTTCGGAAATATAGAAATATGCTTTATGATCCAGAAAAACACTTTAGTCCACAAAATAGGTAGGTCACAAAGCCCATATTGGTCATCAGGAGCATCAGGAGAACCGTGGTGGCTAAGAGACTATTTGACCTGCTTTAATGTATTTATTTACTTATTAAAAGAGATAGAAACTCTAATATTCCAAATTTTTGAAACATAAACTCAGACATTTCAAGACATAAGGTCACAATAGTGACAAATAAACTCTGAATTGTGAGAAAAATGTCAGAATTGCAAGATGTAGAGAAATGATGTTGAGGAAAACACTTTTAAAAATAATAAAGCTAAATGCATTTTTTTCGTCTTGCGATTGAATTTTGTTTCCTAAAATTCTTTTTTCCTCCTAGAGCCCCTTGCAGTCCCCTAAGCCACGAACCCTGAACTAGACGGTGGATCTAGTTCCTCCTGGGTTTATGTTTTTGTTTGTCAATAATATATATTTAAGTTACTTTTTAGTTTTTAGGTAGGTTTTAAGTTACTTTTTAGTTAGTTACTTCCCAACCCTGACTTATCACAGTTCACCAAACCTGACTGACAAGGACTTCAGGCTTACGAAATTGTTTAGAAGGATCAGTTGACTGGGACCCCCACTCCTGCTTTGATCTTGAACTCACACTTGCTTTTAGACATCCACTTGTCCACCGAGTTTCCAATCCATCCCTCAAACAACCTCTTCTCGGAGACATTTCCTTGCTCTTCGCTCTAGTGTGCAGCGTTTCTCTGCCTGCTGTGCCTGTGTGTGTTATCAGGCCAGTAGGAGTGAGACAGCCTTTAATAGCTCTAGTCCTTATCGCTCCTTAGGGGACTTAGTGCCTAATTGCTGGGAAGGCAAGGAGACAGGAGATCAGGCTTTACGGGAGGGGGAGGACAGTGTGATGCTGTAACCCGCAAAAGTAAGGTCTGCCTTTGAAAGCTGAACTGTATGCTGATAGGTGGTGGGAGAAGGGGGGGTTACTAGATTCTGTTGCTGTTATCAGGGTGTTCTGTGAGTGAGTTTACAACTGTGTTTTCCCCCAGGTGGCACATCCTCCAGGATACCCGCTCTTTACTATGTTGTCCTCTCTGATGCTCTTGCTGCTGCCTCTCAGCTCTCCTGCACACAGTATTAATGTCCTGTGCGCTGTCTTTGGGGCCGGGGCCAGTGGAGCCCTCTGCTTTACTGTCTGCAGGTAGGCCACTCTATTAGACCCAATTTATAATGTTTATTGTAAATTTTAAAACCTTACAGGTTTATTGTATTTACTTTATTTCATCTAATATGTTGAATGTTATTTTATATTAGTTTTTTACTCATTACTGCTCATAATATTCATAATAGTCAAAACACTCGCCTATCATTCAATGACCTCAAATACGGCTTATAATCTGAAATATGTAAGTATTGTTAGTATTGGCTGCTCAATCTAATGTTAACCTAGAAAAAAAACATGTGCTAATCAGGTGTTTGGAAGTTGACTAGTAGTGCGCTCACTGCCGGACAGATGGAGGCGCTGGTGCGGGTCACTTGCTCTTAAAATACTCTTTTCTTTTTGCCCACTGAGATAAGAGTAATACATCTCTAATCTGTAAAAACTCTGTTTATTGGTGTGCACTTACAATAACAACAAAACATTGTACTTTTGTAAAATATTGAAAGCAAACAGGATGCGCTTTCTGCCGTTTTGGTCTGAACTTGAATGCGAAACTCTGTATACTTGCTTACAGGGATAAAAAATATAGGCTATCCATAGAAAACAAAATGTCTACATTCAAATGAATAAATTCAAATAGAAAATAGTTATTCTCAGATTATGTAAAGCGCATACACATCACATAATCTGAGGCGAGTTAAGTGAGTTTCGCTGACTTCATCTCTTGAGCCCCAAAAAAGTAAGCACTAGTTTATCAATAAATTATTAAAATGTTATATACTGTTTTACCCTGACAAGTTCATAATCATTACTTCAGTCGATGTGCCATGGCAAGCTTTGTGCACATACTTGAGCACTGATAGGCTATGTAGGCAATTAAAGGCTCAGTATTATGATTTGAATGGTTTAGTAATAAATGTGCAATTAGTCAACTAATGCTTAAAATGAATGACTACTAGTTGACCAGAAAAATCTGGTAACACTTTACAATAAGGTTAATTAGTTAACATTAGTTAAAGTGCCCCTATTACGCCATTTTAAGGGTTGCTAATATTGTTTTATGAGTCTCTTAAAACAGGTTTACATGTATGCAAGGTCAAAAAACACTTTAGTTTTCTC
>JAUMHE010000069.1:16332649-16357500 GCA_032359235.1 Enteromius mattozi | reverse complement strand
AAATGAAGGTGTAGAACCATCTCAAGGATGATCAGAAGAAATGGACAGCACCTGAGTTAAATATATGAGTTTCACAGCAAAGGCTCTTAATACTTAGGACTATTTGATATTTCAGTATTTCAATAATTCTTTTGCGATCACGTCTGGAATTTGGTCAATTACTGTTGTTAAAATATGCTATTTAACTTATAGCCTTTTTGTATGACTGTACAAATGAGCATTTCAGATGTTACACATTCATTATTATTAAAATATCCAATTCTCAAGAAAATCACATACAAACCATATCCTATCATAATCGTATGTTTATTATAATCTATAGTGGTTGTTGTCATGTTTATTTCTGCTGTGTAAAAGCATTAACGTGTAAGCTCTTGCTGAAACTCACATTGTTTTTGATGCTACAACCTGTGTGTGTGTGTGTGTATATATATATATTTTATTAAAATTTTTTCGGTACTGTTATGGTACTACTCACTACTACTCAGATTCCCCCAGTGAACCAACTCCCTTATTTCGTGATTAGAGTAAGATGTCCTGACATTAACTGCCATCCTTGAAATGAAGTTCAGTCTTCAGAAAATTTGTCTAAACAGGCAGTAGCTGCTGCATGTATTTATATCTCTACACGTGACTTTTACCAATGCATGCCTTCACTCAGCTGAGTTTGTGAGCCAAGCTAACCAGAGATTTGGCTGCAGTTACATGTCCAATGCAACCTCTGCTCTTAAGCCTCAAAGGATTTAGATCCAATTTTGGATTACAGCAACCAAAAAAGTCATTTCCTTTGGCCCCCGCAACCTCGCAACCCATCCTCCTCCTGTGGCTGATGGCAGTGAGGATTTTGCTGCATACACACACACACACACACACACACACTCTCTCTCTCACACAAACCCTCTTAGCTCTTAAGTTTCAGTATATAATCTATGTTTTCAATTGAAAACATAAGCATAATAGGTTTTGATGGCTATCTGTCCAGGCTTAGGCTGGGGTTTGGCCTCATGCGTGTCTGTTGGGCTCAGAGTAGTAGCTGGCAGGCTTGAGATGCCAGGACTGGGAGGAGGGAGTGTTTTAGGGGTTTGAGAGCTTCCGGCACAGTCTGGGACTCCCTTCTGGGTTGGCATTGGGGTCCTTAGGTGCTTCGCCCGTGCCCAGTGGTAATGCTGAGGTGGCGTGCCACTCCCAGTAGGAACACTACCGGACAGGCCTGTCCCCAGGCTGCTACCCTGGCACCCAACACCACTCTGAGACTGACCATTTTCTGCTCTATACATTCTCTGCCATCTTTAGATTTAAGGAATTTCGGTGTGTGAAGGATTGAATGCCTTCCTAGATAAATATATTACTCTTTCCTGTGTTCTTTTGTGCAGTATGTGGGTCAGTGATATGACACTTTTGCGTTTGTGCGTGTATAATGACTGGAGTACTTAAATTTCTTCTATGAAGAATTTTTATTATAATTTTTTTAACTGAATTCAAGAAAAATGCTTCAATGTGAAGGGACAGTTTACCTAAAAATGTTGTTATCATTTACTCACCCTCGTGTTATTCATATTGTAGGAATTTTCTTCTTTTAAAAACAAATATCTTGAAAAATGTTGGTACAGTATTTGCTGGTAGCCATTGACTTCCATTATATGAAATTAAAATAACTATGGAAGTCAATGGTTACCAGTGACAGTCAGAAAAAGAAACTCATGCAGGTTTGTAGTCACATGAGGGTGAGTAAATGAGAACAGAACTTACATTTTTGGGTGAACTGTAAGTAACTAAAGTAAAAACTTAAGTAGTTTAGTAGTTAATTATTAATTATTATTTCTTAAAATAGAAACTAAAATTCACTATATTACTATACTTACCATATTTTTATCCTATATGTTTTATTGCAGAAAATGAAACAGGAAATTATATCATAGTGTCTTAAAGGGATAGTTCACCCAAAAATTAAAATTCTGTCATTAATTACTCAGACCTTCATTCATCTTCAGAACACAAATTAAGATATTTTTGATGAAATCAGAGAGATTTCAGACCCTCCAAAAGCAGCAATGTAACTGAAAGGTTTCCAGACCCGGAAACCAACATTGTTAAAATAGTCCATGTGACATCAGTGGTTCACCCTTAATGCGTTGTGGTACTGTTGATAATGGCAAAGAATGGTGATATGGAAAATAAGATTGTTGAATAAAGTTATTATTTTGTTTTCTTTGCACGCAAAAAGTTTTCTTATAACTTCGTAAAATTACAGTTGAACCACTGATGTCACATGGACTATTTTAATGATGTTCTTAGCGATTTTATGCCATATGACACAACAATGTATTCAAGATGTAGTGAAAATCTGCTATTACGTTTTACTTAACTGTTACATGACATTATAAGAGTCGATAAACAGAACTTTTTCAAAACCGTGTAACACCAACAATGAGAACAAGAGTATGTTTTAAAGAACTCAGCATGTGTCTTAAACTAGATTTCCCTGCAGTGTTGACACTCTTATACAAAATGCCATTGACTCATAAATAGATAACAGATATTTCTAAAACACTTGTTAAATTTAGAGAATTTGCTACAGTGCTGTCCATTAGACATTCTCATTGTGAAGTCTCTTTGATGTTCCAAGTTAAATTAGGTAGACAGACTGTTATACAATGTGTCTCACTTCCACAGACGTAGCACTCCAATTTCTTTGATTTGTCAGTTACAGCTTCTTTTTTTTTTAAACGTTATGGTTTGCCACATTACTTGCCTTTATGTTTCTACTCTGCATCTGGGTAAGCCTTTGAGGAAAGCTGGCATCAATAATAATCATAATCGTTGACTGAATTACAAGCTAGGAAATATTATTTTGAATTCAAGTTTTCGGTTCTTAACATTAAAGGTGTCTTTGCGAACCCTAAAAACAAAAAATATATAATAAATAATGAGAAAGAGTGTTGCATGAAACACTATTGTCAAAATACTCATAGAGAGGGGAGACATTGATACTGCAATGACGTTAGCCAGTCATACCTTAACTTAAAGCCTTAAAGGACCCGCCCCTTAAAACAGAACTTTTTAGACAGAGGGTCAGAATGATTTTTACAGATATTTATTTGTTTTTTGTGCAAAAAACTTTAACATAAGTAAACTAAAGTTTTAAAGTAAAATTTAAAAAATTCCCACCAATTCTTTCGTACAGTCCTAAAGTTGTACAATCTAAAAATGTTGTACATATCCTAAAATACTGCCTTGTAAGAACACATTCAGACCAGTTAACACAATGATTACTTAGCATTTTCTGTAAGTTCATGATGTGGATTACGTAATAGATGTGGCCGTGGGGTCAGCGAAGGTGACTCCACCCATCCTCCTCAGTCCTGGGTCCACTGCACCTGTGAGGGTGCACACCTGCCAAGAGCAGACGGGTCCAGTTCTGCATGCACCAGCTCATATCACAGCTGACCGGGCTCCGGTGCCCACCTGTCCTGGTGCTTTTGTGTCCATATAAGGCGCTTTACCATATGGTCATAACTGCGCTTTCGTTACTGGACCCTCCACTCGCTCTTAGTCACCCCGTGGCTCTCTACAGTGAGCTGTGTTTATTAACAAGACGGTTGCTTCATGAGAGCAGTGATGTGATAGCCTATGCAAATACGAGCATTTAAAGGGACAGTTCAACCAAAAATTAACATTCTGTCAATCATTTATTCCCCCTCTTGTCAAACCTATGTGACTTTGTTTTCGCAGATATTTTGAGGATTCGTGGTTACTGAGCAGTTTTGGTGACCATAGACTTCTATTGTATGGATCAAAAACACATTCGCAGAATATTTTCCTCAATGCTCGACAGAAATAAAAAGAAAGTCATGCAGGAATTTTCATTTTCGAGTGAACTAGATGAAAATGTTTTATTCAAGCTATTTTGTTCAGTGCTGTGTTGACTTCTCTACAACGTGGATTTCAGAACTAAAGCTCAGCATATTTGTCTGTGTATTTGTTTCTGATTAAGACTAAGAAAAAAACGCTGTCATTTCCCACGTCCCTTGGCTGCCCCCTCCCGCATACCTCTGTTGTCAGGTAAATCACCGACCCAGAAACAACAGCTCCTGGCAGCTTAAGCATATGCTTTATTAGCCAGTCTAATCTCTAAAACGCTCTGGTTTGCAGCCATTCGTTTTTGGTAAATATATCTTCTCTTTAGCTATGACACCCACCCTTTGTTTTTCATGCCAAGAACCTTTGTATCTTGAAAAAAAAGAATATTCTAGATTAAATGCAACTTAAACCCTATTGGCAGCTGCTACTGATTACCACTGACAATAATATGGAGTCATCTGTTGCTTTTGAAATAAAAAACAGTAATGCCCTTTCAGTAGAAGTCAATATAGCGGTTGTACAGTACCAGAATAAACACTGGAAATAATGATAACACTTCAGATTAGGGATCACTATTCACTATTAACTAGATGCTTATTAGCATGCATATTCCTAGCATATCAGATATTGATTATACATATAAAGCACATATTAATGCTTTATTCTCTATGACTTTATTACCTCGTAAATTAAAACAAAAACCAAAAATATGCTTTCACTCTTTCCTATGCTCTCATTATCCCTTATTCTCTTACTGTCCTAGCTTTTACTATTTGAAACAATGACAGAAATCTTGTGTAATTGGCACTTGTGTTTATTGGGGTTGTCCTACAGTCTCAGAAATAAAGGTACAAAAGCTGTCACTTTTTCAAAAGGTACACTTTTGTACCTATTAGGTACAAATTTTTATTTGTCAGTTAACCATTGTCATCTTGTGTTTAATCACTCGTTGTGTTCCTCAGCTGTAAGTTGCTTTGAATAAAAGTGTCTGCCAAATGAATACATTTAAATTAGTGCTGTCAAACAATTAATCGTGATTAACCTCATCCAAAAATGTTGTTTACATATGTGTATACTTTGTATATTTATTATGTATATATAAATACAAACACGTACATTTAAGAAAAAATTGTTATTTTTATAAATTAAATATATTTATATATAATATAAAATAAAAAAACCCCAAATTTTATACATGTATATATATATATATATATATATATATAATTATTAATATTTTTTTAATTAATCGTGATTAATCATTTGACAGCACTATTTTACATGTTAAAGTATTCTAGACTGTTTTGAAATTATTGCCATGACATTTAAACATTATTACTGTTAGACAACTTTACATGTCAAATAATGTTTTTATCTAAAAATACTTACTGAATGTTTCACATAAAATTGAACGAGTACTGCTTTTAAAACAAACAGTGTGATCACGCCAGCGACCTCCATTACATTTACGTTACCACATGCACGTTTTTCTATAGCGCTTAAGCTGTATTTAACCTGTAAGTTTCCTTTAAACATCTCGATGCACTATTGGCCTCATATTCTACAACTCAGCATGACCAATGGCACCGTTTAAAGAGGTGCAGTAATATTTCCTTAACAGATGTTTAATGAAGACGTCTGAACCCTCATTACCCCATTCAGAATCGGGGAAATAGGGCCATTTCACTGTGCTATGCCAACACTTTAATTTCCCCTTGCCTGGAGCCCTAAGATTGTGTCTGTTGCATGAGAAGTCAATATTGCTATAATATTACATTTCCCAAACTGTCTCCACTGGCGGTTTTTAATGGGAGTCATGCAAGGAGAGGATCAGCCTTTTCCAGAATGCATGCGTTCCATAGGACCACATAATACTACAGTTGATTAATGACTTGATTAGAATAATAATACACTAGTGGAAAATAAAATGCATATTTACTGGAAGATATACACAATTTCTTTTTGTCTATTATGTCCGCATGACGTGTGTCGGTGGGGGATTAAGATGGAATTGGGTGAAATTGTTGTGCCATTGGCTGTATTGTTTGAGGTGGATTGGAGTTATTAGTTTTTAACATGCACTCTCCTGTGGGGAGGGACGTCTCAACCCAGTAAAACACTGTCCATAGGTACAACACATGTACACAGTAAATCTACCAGAGATTGTATGACAGTAATACTTTGCACAACTTCCACTAGAATTCGATTTTCAGTCACTCCGTAATTGTACCATCAACAAATTCTATGCCATATATGCTAAATACCATGTAACACCATACATAGCATCCTCACTGCATGTCTCAATCAAAACAAGACCTAACATTATTATAAACATAAGGTCGCCTAGATAAGGCCATACTTAATGTTTATATTTTTGTAATTGTTTTTTGGGGCTTCTGTCAAGTGAGATAACTAACATAAGATGCAAACTAAAAGTGTTAAGATGCAACCTTGACTCAACCAATGGCGTGAGTTTGTATTAAACAACAGTTATCTACATGTAACCTGGAATAGTAATATACAGTTTGAATGGGGAAAAAAAAAAGTTATTTGTTCTGTTCCATTGTTGTTAAATTCAGATTGCAATGAGAGGTGTAAGCCATGAGTCAAACTAATCAGCTATGAGGTTACATTACAATAGGACTGTCCAAACTCGGTCTTGGAGGGCCCGCGTCCTGCGGAGTTTAGCTCCAACCATAATTAACCACACCTAGAACAGCTAATCAAGCTCTTACTAGGCATGTTAGAAACTTTCATGCAGGTGTGTTGAGGCTAGTTGGAGCTAAACTCTGCAGGACACCGACCCTCCAGGACTGAGTTTGGACAGCCCTGCATTACAACTTTAATTTGAAGCAAAAAAAATATTTGAAAATTGGCCAGAAAGACAAAGGTTCGAGACTTCGTACTTTGCCTGTACTGGGGGAAATAACAACAGTCCCATGAAGCATTGTGAATGACATTATCAAATAAAAGTAATCTAGAGAAATGTAAAAATATGTTGATTGTATATATAAAAACAATATATTTAAATTTATTGTAAAATATATACATACAAATGTATGAATGTTAAGGAAACTGATTTGATTGCATCATTCCAGTGCTTGAGTGGGTGGATGGATGTTCTTTGTGGTGTGATTTGATTGTCTCCATTCTCTGATTGATGAAGATTTTGTTGCAGAATCATAGAATAATTTTTCATCAGATTTCAGTTTTTAAACAGAATTTCCACTGGTATATACAATTATTAAAACAAGAAAAAGTAGACAGTGTTGCTGGTGGCTTCAACAAAAGCATATTTAACAAAATTCTAGCTCCCAGGTCTTTTTAAAAAGTTTAGTAAGATATATTTAAAAAATATCTTTTGGAAATTATTTTTTGGACAATGGGAACGATTTCTTTACTTCTGGAACCTGAGTCATGGATGTTTTATTCATTGCTAATAATTCAGACAATTTGGATAATTCTCATTTCTAATAATTATAATGCTATCATTCTAATTATGCACATTTCTGATAATAATAAAACCTTTTTAATGGAACAAATGATGTCACTTTTTATTTTAAGGTTATTATTACAGTGTAATTACACAAAAGTACTGAGTTATATTAAGTAACAACATTTATTTACTGTAGAGTTAGGTAAAATATTAGATATTTTTAGTGTTTTATTATTTACTGTTGTTAGATGTAACCTGTATAACAAGAACACTAAAATAAAATATTACTGATTTATTTATACATTCCATATGAATTTATATAATTTATACATTCCTCATAGGGTTAACTGTTAAATGTTAACCGTACTAAATTAACACAAAATTACAGCATAACCTCTGCTTTTTATGTAAGAAAGAAGTTAGATAAGCATCTTTAATTTTCTCTGCAATGATGTAGTCAAGCATGTTTGCACAGTTGCAGTGTTTATTTATTCTGAACTGAAGTACTACAGAGACACTAACACAGCAGCATCCCGCACAGCTGACAAACCTCTGATGCTGCACGCAAGTGTCACTCTCTCACCCTATCACTGAAGAGAGAGAGAAGGAGACCCAGGTGGTCCTACATGTTCTGGAATGCAGGACGTGTCACATGCCTTTCTTCAAGCAGACAGACACTCCTAAAGAGGTCCGTGTCAAGCCCCCTCAGAAGAATAAAGACAGGAGGAGGACAGTGAGGCCGCCCCATTGAAGCGATGACAGGGGGAGGATGTGATATTTCGCCTACCTCCGGATAGCACCCCTGCTATAACCCTGCCACCGTTGAAGTGTGCTGGGGGTTAATTGGGACACAGCGGGAGCAGAATCAAGGGTGCGGGGGGTCCGTACCTTCACCGAGCCACGTCTTCCACATTCTCGAGTAGTAAAGAGGACTAGAGAGAAGCCGATATCACCAAGAAACCCCCCCCCACCCCCCGCCTGCATTTGACAAGCTATTAGTCCGACTGTGCGCACACACGCGGACTCGTCTCAAACGAGACGGCAGAAGAAAAGAGAGGAAAGGCAAGTAGTGTGCAAAAAAAGCAGGAGAAGAGAAAAGAGAAGTAGTCAGGCAAGCGCGAGTTCCGCACATACACCATCCTTCCTCCTTTCTTCCATCCGTATCCTTCTCTCCGCTCCCCTTTTTCCTGACTTACTTTGCTTTCCCTGCGAAAGCTCCATTGTTCCCCTTCCCCTAAGTCTCATCAGCCTCTTTTGTGGCCGACTATCACAGCGGCAGGCAGAGGCGCGCTGGAAACGTCTAAATGGTATCATGGCTCGTGATTAAGCGCGCGAGCTTCAGCGGTGCCGCCGCTGCTTATGAGTCAGGTCTGATAAGGCGAGGGCCCTGCTCTCTACTCAATTTCAGATACCGTTAATGGAATCTGTCTTGTGCGATTGTAATGTGAGAGCGCCTAATTTGCCATGGAGCTTGAAGCTGTCAGCGGCGAGGGATTGCGGGGTCAGGAGGGAGCTGGCAGCCGCTTGGCCCGCGGCGTGTATCTGTGCCGCTGAATAGAGCAGCTCTCCGCCTGTCACTTAGCTGATAGGCTGATGAGGACTCTAAGCCACTCGGCACAATGAGGAGAGGGCCATACTGCCTCGCTTCCCCCCTCTACCACCCCCCTTTAATTGTCAAGCCCGCTAAAATTTTTCCAAGCCAGTGTGCTGGAGACCGGGCTGAGTTTTTTTTTTCTTTCTTTTTTTCCTCTGCAGCTCTCTCTCTTTTGCGTCTTCCTAACTTTTTTTATTCTCCTTGCTTTCCTTCATTTCCGTCTTCTCGGGTCTCCAACAGACAAAGCTGACCTCGCTCGTTCATCCTTTTGTCCAGCGTTTCCTTTTACCTCGCCCCGGCCATGTGTCCTATCTTATTCTTCCCAGCTGGAGTCCAGGTCTAAGTCAAGTCTATTGTCAAAAGTCAAAGTCAAGTTTTAAATTATATATGCATTGCAGGTGGATATGTACGTTCAGAGTCCCCGCCCCCCCAATTATGATTATATGAGTTAATAGGTAAACAGTTTATTTTACTTCCAGCTAAGATTTCTGAGCCTGTTTACCATTTGAAGTATGCAGATGCATTTTTCACTCATGATTTATGTGCTGAAATGTCTGCATATAAGAAATTTCGGAGCATTGTATTTATGTTGATTAAAAAAATCTAATCAAATAAAATAACAGATAAAACTTTTTTTTTTACAGTGCCCTTGTTACATATACTTACTATGTAATAACATTAAGGATAATTACAAGCAACTAACTCTAACTTAACTGTATAGTAAGTAATTTTAGACAAAAGTACCTGTTTGTCAAGTCAAGTCAAATGTATTTATTCAGGACTTTTCACAATTGTTTCACACATTGTTTCAAAGCAGTGTTACAGAAAATTATGAAGTTAATGTGTACAATATTTTAATATCTTCATGTAGTTGTTTTTAGTAGATTAGAGCTGGGTACTAATACAGTTTACATTTTGCGATGATACACGCAATCAAGCAGTTAAGATATGCTCTTTATATATTTCACAAGCACCAGAGTGTACTTTATAAACATGGATAAAGTTAGACATACTTGTATATCCAACTTTATATGAAACCTTTACCTGGTCTCTAATCGTCCAAATAGTACCATAGGTTTTGTACTCTGTACTGACACCCATTGGTGTGGATGTCATCATTATTTTGCAGTAATAAAATTAGGGCACCTTAATTTGAATAGCGCAATGATTCGTCTGTATCTTTATTTGTATTTGTTTATTTGATATGTAATTAAACTCATGATGCCAGAACTCACAACATAGCACCGTTAATTATTGATTTATTATTTCAGTCTTTCAAACATTTTTGAATGGTTACAGTGGGTCATTTGTTCATTTGCTGCTTCATATAGATTTTCTTTTACATGCCAGATGTTGCAGCATAAGAGTGCTGCACTGGAGTTTATGCTATGTCAAAAAACATTAAAAAACTGTATATACACTGTTGTCTCCTCTGTGTTTAGGATGGCTGGTCCTGGTCCTGGGGCTGTCCTGGCAGGTGGAGTTTTTGCAGTGTCTAGGCTGGTATGGCAATGGTCAGTCGTAGCTGAAGTCTTTTCTCTTAACAACTTGTTTGTGGGCATCCTTTTCTCACTATCTGCCTGCTTCCACTGTGCAGAGAGTGTTCATCACAAGAAGAAGGTAACATTTGCTATTTATGGGTGATACCAATCATTGTTGGATTAAAATGGGCACATATTGGTTTTAAAATGCACACTTCTATATATATTTTGTCTTTTCTCAGTTTGCTCTATGGGGGGCGCTCTTCTGTGGGCTGAGCCTGTGTAATCAGCACACAATGGTCTTGTATGTGGTAATCATAATTCCCTGGGCCCTCCTGCACCTCCACACTCATAATGCAAGTATTAATAATCACTCAGGTTTAAACACAAATTTCACAGTGATGTAAATATCATCAATACCTAAGAGCATATTCTGTGATATTATGAACTCGTATACAGCCACATCATGTAATAAACATACAACATTACAGAGATTAGTGTTCATAGCCCAGTGATTTCTGAAGGTCTTCAGGCACTGGTACTTGCAGTCGCTCCTATATAACTGTGGTTTTGTCCACGTGTTATGTTTATACTGTTGTTTTGATATGTAAATGGGAACACTTGCCCATGGAAGGATCTATCAGTTACAAGTGACATGCATTTCCCACAGGGTTTGTCCTTCTTTGGTCTGGTGTCTTTGGGGACGTGCTTCCTGGTTGGATTTGTGCCCTACATCTACTTGCCCATTTCCTCCTACCTCAACAGAGCTCGCTGGAGCTGGGGAGACCAGACGTCTCTCCAAGGCCTCCTCACACACCTGCTCCGAGCTGAATATGGCACATTCAGCCTGGTACACACAGATTCAATAGTGTTTTATAATTTAAAAAACATGCTTTTATTTGTAGTTATTTCCATGCTGCATTTATTTTATGAATGTAATTCACTGCATATGGAATTCTTTAATTTCAGGCAAAGACAGATGAAAACTTGAACCTCCTAAAAATGTTACGGTGAGTGTAAGAAAAACAAGTTAAAGGGTTAGTTCACTCAAAAAAAAAATCTTTCATTAATTACGCACACATGTCGTTCCAAACCCATAAGACATTCGTTCATCTTTGGAACGATTATTAAGATGTTTTTGATCAAACCAGAGAGCTTTCTTACCGCCAAGAAAGCTAGTAAGGACAACAGTGGTTCAACCGTAAGTTTATGAAGCTACAAGAGTACTTTTTTGTACACAAAGCAAGCAAAAATAACAACTTTAATACATATATTTATGTAATAACAATGGCAATATTTTTTTTCCTGGACAAAAAGTATTTTTTTCTAATAGTTGTGTTGCTCTCGGATTTCATCAAAAATATCTTCATTTTTCTTACTAGTGACATGAGGTTAAGTAATTAATGTAAAATTTTCACTTTTGAGTGAACTATCGTTTTAACTTTACATTTTGTCTATGATTTGATCGATAAATCCAAATCATTTCCAGATAATCCCAAAAGTAGGAATTATAAAGTGACCAAAAAAAACAAAAAACAGGCCAGTACAAAAAGAATTTAAAATGTCGCCCAAAAAGAATTCTTGCTGCTATTGGGTAGGAATAAGGATGTAGAATAAGGTCATGTAGATTAAGGCATTAATATGTGCTTAATTACTACTAATAAACAGCTAATATTTTAGTAATATGCATGCTAATAAGCAACTAAGACCCTACAATAAAGTGTTGCTGGACTTAGTTTTAGAGTCGTGTTCATGTACAGACTGTTTGTATTACAGTAGTTGTAATAACTACTAGGTACTAACCATTTACCTAACCTTTACTAACCAGTGTAGTCCCTTTTATATTACCGGTATGTTTTTTTAAGTACCCCACGAGTGCATGTACGGCAAAATAAATTGCAAATATTTTTCTTTTTGTCTTAAGTGTTTTTCCACTTATGTTAAGTGACAGCTTTAATAAAGACTAATGGCTCTGTTAATACCTTTTCCATAGTTAATTCATGTCCCTCCAAAACTGCAAAGCTGAACCTGCTAGGAATAACAAATCTGTTGTGTTGCACTGGCTTAGAAACGATCAGTGACGTTCACAGTGTCTCTGATGACACTGGTGTAACACATCATGCCAGACTCAGGTCATCTCGTCAGCCCACCCTCATCAAACGTTTGGGTGTCCCCAGAGAGAGAGCTTATTTTATGTCCCGCTAGCACCAATCAGCCATTTCCCATCACCCCCCACAGCTGCCACATAGCGTGATGGACAGGTGAGATCCAGAGAGGGAAACACAACAAGCATGTCACAGCATAAACCTGCCATAAGGAGCTCAAACCCGCTCTCTCTTACACATACACACACGCTTTCACACAACGCTTAAATAAGCTGTCAGAGAGAGATGGGTATTAAGGCACAGGCAGGGCACTATCTCTTTCAGCAGGGAAATTGGCCATTGACTGGGTTTGGGAGACGGATAGAGAGAAGGCTGTCACAAGACTGCACTTAATGTTGGAAAAAAAACATTCAGACACTCATAGCACTTTCAGTTTGAGTCCCTGTCCATCACACAGACATGCACACACAGTGGATGTATTGATAAGTGTGTCTCTTGTGTTTCAGGGCTCAGTGGAATCACTGTGTGAATGATCTGTCTACTTCAGTGCTAGTCCTGGCACTTCTAGGCATTTTACTTTCTTTGTGGAACAGGTAAGACATTTAATAATAATAAAATAACATAATAAAATAAAAGTTTCTGGACCACTAAATCTGATTTTTAATCCATTAAAAAAAAGCTAACGCTAATTTTTTTAATTATTATTATTTAAAAAAAATAAACAAATAAATAAATAATAAAATAACAGAATAAAATAAAAATTTCTGGACCACTAAATCTGATTCGAGAGGTAGCATTGGAATCGTGAAATTTTAAATATTGCTGATATTATATAATTTTATTATATATTATATAATATTTTCTTTTTACACATAAATTACATTTTATTCTTCCATTAAATAATTTTGTGGAAACTATTTTGACTCGTTCTTGCTAAAAACATTATCAGCAGAGCAACAATATTGTGTTTGAAATGTTCATGACCAGATATTATCTTGTTAATAGAACTGTATAAAAGCATTATCGATATTACAGGCAGACACAGTCGTGCTAATATTCAGTACAATAGCACTTGCTCATGTGATACTACTACAACTCTCTCCTATCAATACTACCATAGTTTTGACATAATATTATATTTAAATATAGTTTTAATGTATTCAAAAACAATATCATCATAACATTTTTTTTTAATTAATTGCATATATTTGACTCCCCAGACTGCGCTGTGTTTTTATCTGGTTGATTGTCACTATGGTAAGCATCTACTCTGTGTTCTTTGCCTGGAGAGCAAACCTGAATATTGAGAAGCCTCTTCTGCTGGGAGTGGTGAGTGATGCAATTCTGACAGATATGATACTTATATAATGCAAGATATTTAAAATGGACTTCAGTGAATATACCACATGTGTGTATGTAGGTGGAGCGCTTCTGGCTGCAGGCTGATGCTGGGGTGTGTGTTCTGGCTGGTTTGGGTCTGAGCTGGGCCGTGTGTTGGCTGAATGGGCGTCTGGGCTGGAGAACGCTGTGGAACACAGGAGCCTGGATACTCACTGCAGGCCTCATCTCACACATGATCAGCTTAAACCACAAGTAAATCATCCACACACAGTCACATAGACACATAGACCGGGTGCCAGTGGGTGATGCTAAACTTTTCAAACATCTTTAATTCAATTTTCAAAGTTTAAGGTCATAAAAGTCTTGAAATACCATGCTGGCTAGATAGCATATATTTATGTTTTCATACTGATTTATATGCTGAAAAGTAAAGTTGAACACCAACATTAGATTTCATATATGAAAGTGTTAAGGAGGTTTCTATGAATTTTTTTTGATGACTTATGTCCACAGGTGGCCTTTTACATGAATGATATGTGTATGTATATGTAAAATGTACACTACCATTCAAAAGTGTGATCAGTATTTTTTTTTTAAAAGAAATTAATGATTTTTTTGAGGATTCATCAAAGAATCCTTGATCATGTTTTCCCCTAATTTTCCCCAAAATATTAAGCAACACTGTTGTCAGCATTGATAAAAATAAGAAAACTTACAGATGATTTATAAAGGATCAAGTGACACTGGAGTAATGACTGCTGAAATTACTTTAACATCATAGAAAATATATATTTTTTAAATACATTCTTATAGAAAATGCTTATTTTAAATTCTAATAATATTTCACAATATTACTGTGATTACTATATGTTTGGTTCTATAAATGCAGCCTATAAATAAATATGGTTAAATATTGTTCTTTTAGGAAGTAATTAACAGTAAGGCAGTAATTCCTGAGCTTTTTGTGGTACATCAGTTCTGGCATTAAACATTTTTAATGTTTTAATATTTGGCCCAAATGATGGGTTCTTAATCATTCAATCAATCAGTCAATCATTCATTCAGTCAGTCAAGCAATCATTTATTTATATCTACTCAGAATATTGAATATCATCAAAAGGCTACAGTTTTTATATTTATATAACTGACAACCATAATAATAAAAAAAAACTTTTGTTTTTGTGATAACGACCAGCTGACATTATCTCTTACTTGATATTAATTTAGATTTTTCCATTTTTAAACCTATTCCATTAAATTCAACACGTTTCCATTACATATATCAATACATTTTTATAATTAGCTGACCACAGTAGTCAAAAAACAAATGCAGATTGTTATTATGTCCTGTCTAAATACTATTTATTTTGCAGTGGGCCTATCAGTGTGCATTACTGCATTAACATCACAGACCCGCCGAACCATCGAGTCTGAGTTTCTTTTTTTTATATATGTATATATATATATATATATATATATATATATTTGTGGTTGATCATCCAGACCATGGCAGTCACTCCCTGAATTCCTCACTTCCTCCATGCTTCAGCACACATCAAAGCAAAAGCTCTCTTGCACTCTTCTGCAGCTTTGACTCTATGCTTGATTAGCCGTCCTGGCCACGCTAGTCATGCAGATTAAAGCAGCCGAGTTCTGTGCTTGATTAGACATCCTAGCCACGGCAGTCATGTAGATTAGAGCGCTGAGGTTTGGTACATCGCTGCCACAAACTGTGGCGCTTTGATCAGTGGTGAGACTGACACTCTTGTCAGCGCTCATCACACCTGTCCGAGGCTGATTACAGCCGAGAGATGTTCCACCTCATCACTGCTCACAGAGAAACAGAGCTACTGACTGCAGAATAGCTGAAAGAACGATAATGTCACGGATCCTTACACTTTTGTGCAAACTCTTCAAAGTAAACATCACTGCTGATGTGGTTGAAGTGTTTGTGAATGAATGTGCGGGTACATTTACACACGCAGCTCACAAACCTTTATATCACTTTCATCTCGCAAACTCTTAGTATCACATGCTGTCTTTGTAAAGATGTTGCAACAGACTTTGTCACTAAAGACTTTATTGACCTATTGACTTTTATTGACCTTTGGGATATTTGAGGTGCTGTAATTACTAAAATCTGGTGGTAATTATCATGTACTAGCCAAGATATCAAACACACAAACAAATACATTTAAAAACTAGTTACTTGTGTTGAAATCTTATATTTAAACCTATATATGTTCACCGAAGGTATAATGTTTAAGATAACATTTTAAGATCATAGTTTTATGCTTAAACAATTTGCTTTAGTACAGTGACAGTATAAAAATTATTCAGTTTAGAAAAACAATTGGTAATTTTGTTTTCTTTGCAGTATTACATTAATATATGCAATATTTTGAAGCAATTCATATTTGAATATAATATTTAAAAGAATTACAAATAAAAGGATTTTTTCTCACATAGTATGAATACATTTTAGCATAGTTTCTACACATGAACATTTTTATCTTTATATTGTTCCTCTAAAAATGATCATGGTATTTGCAGCAGTCAAATTTAATTGTATATTATTAAATTATTTTTAATATTTGAATTAGCTTTTATTTTTAGGTTTTCATTGTATTTTTAATGTTAGTTTTTTTTTTTTTTTTTATTAGGACTATCTATCTATCTATCTATCTATATATAAATTAGCTTTTATTTTTAGTTTTCTATTGTATTTTTAATTTTAGGTGTTTTTTATTTTTATTAGCAATATATATGTATATATATATATATAATCCATGTTTAAACAATTATATTATATATATATATATATATATATATATATATATTATTTTTCTTTTTTTAGTTTTAGCTTTTTATTTACAATTATTTATTAGTTATTTATCCAGTTATTAGTACTTCAACCTAAACTTATTTAAAAATTTAAATAAATATAATTTAATTTTTAATCCCATGCTGTATATAAATATACAAAACAAATACAAATTTGTGGCCTTATTTAACCTCTACTACAATTTAAGAAACATGGCACATACTGTTTTCATGCTGTGTTTTATAGTGTGTATATTCAGTGTTTTGTCTGTGTGTGTCGACAGAGAGTGTGATCAGAGCGGTAATGATGTAGTGGACAGGTTTGGTCGTGAGGTTGTGCTGTCATTGCCGCCGAGCTCGTTGGTTCTGACTCGTGGTGATCTCCCAGGAAACACACTGCGCTACCTGCACTACTGCCAGGGTCTCCGGCCAGACCTCAGCCTTGTTGACCAGGAGGTCCGTAATCCAGCCCGACACATGTCTAATTTATTTCAGCCATAAACACGCTACCCTCTCACTGTTTTGGATGGCTTTCAAAACCGGTGTTTTATGATGCAGATGATGACGTATAGCTGGTATGTGGCAAAACTCCAGAAGCATTTACCTGGAGTCACGTTTCCTGGGCGCTGGTGGGATCCAATCAACACCATGGAAAAGAAAACATTCAACATTGAGCAGTTTCTCAGGCACAATATGCAGTAGGTTTATATTCATATGACCTCTTTATATATATACGCTACAAGTGACATTTAAATTATCACTTGTGCATAATTTTCATAGAACAGATAGCAAACCATTACATGTCATCTGTTACCCCTTATACCACGCTGCAAGAGCAAAGGAGATTAACCATCTATACTGCCTCCCTCCACCAGACGGCAGTATTTCCTTGTATTTCCATTCCCCCGGCCTCTGAGAGGGGGGCAATAAGCACTACAGTCATTTGCCTGGGAAGCAGAACAGAGAGAATAAGAAATAAATACTTGAGAAAAAACAATCAGCAACCTGCTTATTTTGTTAAGAGGGCCAGTTTCTATATTCCTACCATGTTTATCATGTGATTCAAGATCTATAATGGCTCTAACATAACAGACAGGCTTATAAGCTTTTAATCAGTTCTACCCTAAAATACTCTACTTTAAAGATTTTTTCTTTCTTCTTTCTGGATTATGCAGAGTATGAAGTATAAATATAATAATTGTATTTGGTTTCCTTGGGGAGTTTTGTTCAGTAACAAACAGAAGCTATATACATAAATCTATAGCAGCACTTTATAGTAATGTTCATTAGTAAAATTATAACATAACAACAAGCAATGTTACATTAAATAACTCAAGGTTTTTGTACCTTTTCATAATACATATATAGGACTCATAACCTAGTTTTGTATTCAATGTAAAACATAATGAATATTATGAAGATTTACATGATGCTCAGTGTTTTTTCTGGATTTGTCTACAGCAAGCCAGTGTTTGTATGTATTGGCCTAAGTGAGGGAGACCCCACCTGGGAGAGGAGTTTCTCTCGTTGGCCCTGGGGCGTCTGTGAGCAGTTAGTACCTGTCAAAACCCCATTTGACCCTGAAAAATGGGCCCAAAAAACACTTGACCTTTACAACTGGAGCCAGCCACATGACAGGTACCATGATTACTTATGTTTGTAGTTTACTTAGGGACTGACATATTGCCTAAATACTTTTTGTTAACATGAAATGAACATTATGCAAACAGATTTGTTATTTAAAAAAAAAAATCATGATTAGAAGGGCAAAGTGTGGTTTAATAAAGACTTGTTTCTTGCACAATAATGACCTTAAAACACTTAATGGTGCATGATTTGGTAACAAACACATTTTGATGTTTGGATCACATAACCGGCTCTACATGTATAGCATTTCTGATGAAGTAAACTTGTTTGATAGCTCACCTGGTGCAGGATTGCTCTGAATCACGAGTCACGACACTCCACAGAAGACCACTAGATAGCGGTTTAGTGTAGGGGTACATTCTTTTAAATGCGATTGGGTGTCAACCTTGTAGCACTGACTGGACGTTTAGTTTCTGTGATAATTAAACATGCTATTTCGCACCAGTCACTGGACATTTTAATTTGAATGTGCAGTGAAATGTGCTTCATTTGCGAATGTACCAAAAGGTATTTTTGTTTAATCACAGTACGGTTTAATAAACCCACATGACATTGAGAAAAACATTAAATCATTTATAGCACCCCTTGTGGACGAATCACCTAAAAGTTCAGCAAAATGTACCTGGATCGGTGCCTTTTAGGTTTTTTAGATATCTAAGAGTAGTCACAATGAAAATTTTCATGGTACTGTGATATATACCATGGAGCTAATTTAACAAATCTTGTATAATTTTATCTGCTGTATTTTTGTGTTTCTTTATTTGGTGTGGTATTATTCCAATTTACTGCTGTGAAGATAATCTTAGAAGCAGACATGGCAATAAAACTAAATAACTACTACAATGGTGCTAAATGATTATTTACTGCGGCATTCACATGATGTTCCATGATTCTCAAAAAATTTTGATTGGTACCTGTCTGAAATCCTTGGTATTACCATGTTGCCATGTCCGGGGAAAAACCTGGTAAAACCTGTGTAATTCTATGTTGTTTTTAAGTGCTTATGTTAGTCAAGTCAAGTGCTGCAGCCATTTAATCTGAGTTAAATATCATATTATTGAAGAAAGAATAAAATTATGATTAAGCTGTCATTAAAGATAGCAATCAAATATGTTTAGGTCCCTACAAATGCAAAATGGTCAGTTAAACATATTTTGTCTGTCTAACTGGCAAATTTGGCTCAGATGTGTTTAAATTTTGTGGAAAAAGGATATGAAATTGATCAGAAACTAATTCCAAGACTTTCAATCAGTTTTTATCAACTCCAGTGTCAAGTCATACTTTGTACAATACAGATTGTGCCAAAGCAGCTTTACAGTGTTAAACAGATAATTGTTTTTCAATAATGCAAACAAAATTAAATTCTCTAAAAAGTTTACCATAACCCTCTATGGTGAATTGTCCATTTTCCAGTTAGTCAGTTCATCATTGATTCAGTGACTTCAATATCCAGTCCAGTTCAGTGTCTGTTCAGTCAAGTCAACGATATTGCCAAGTCCCCAACTAAACAAACCAAAACACTTAAACTCCATCGGTCTGCCAAATGAAATAAATGTATATGTAAATAAATGTTTGAGATCATATTAGTTAAGGTACCTTTAGGCTCATCACTGTTCTGAGCATCCTTACCTTACTTATTTTACACCTCGTGCAACCCATTGAAGTGTTCTGGTCCTCGCCAATATTAAAGTGCACTTAAACACTGCTCTGACTTCATGCTGTGCAGACAGGCTCCGTTTCCATCTTCAAAGTCGTTATTAGTCCGCTGACCCCACCCTAATGACTTTCTAAACTGCGGCGTGTCAATATCTGTGTATAAAGTGAAATTAGTTCTAGTCTCCAGCACTGAGGCTCTCTGCAGCCGGCTGGTATTCAGCAAGTTAATCGGGGTTGAATGGTGTGACATTACTCTCCTCTCACCCACTACAAGCGTGTCCATCCCTGCCTGCCAGCCAAATATTAGCGGGGAAGTCACACGCTAAAATATTCCTTTGAAGGAGAGGCCGCACGTTTATGAGCGATGTAGTGGAAAGGAAGAAATGCAGAAATATATGGGTCGTTCACCACAGAGAGAGCTTCCAAAGACAGGCGAGGTTGAAGATCAGCTGTTGTATGGTTTGAAGATATGCAGAATATGATTCGCTGGATTACTGGCTGGTTTTAAACTTGTATTTCAAGTCCGCACTCAACAAGACTGCTTTGAATATTAGGTTTCTTTGCGTGTCATCAACTTGGTGATTTAAGTACACAGTTATGAAAGTAAGATTAACTACACACAGCTAATAAATGACATTAAAACGTTTGTTTATTCCACCCCGTCAGCTTCCACCCTGGCTCCTGGGAGAGAGTTGCCAATGAAGAGATGTGGCAGGCCAGGTAATGCACAGGTTACGAATCTCATCGCTGTATCTAAACCACTATGTACAACCTCAGTATATAGCAACAAATGTATACTTGGGTGCTTTTATTCCATCACTTTTTAGGATGAAGACAGCTTTTTTCCTGTTTGACCTAGCTGAGAACATGGAGAAGGAACAGCAGGCCCGTCTCTATGAAATTTCTTACCATGTGAGTAAGAAATGACATCATATACGTATTAGCCTTATTTGGAATTACTGTAATCGCAATGCAGCTTCCAATAAATATGTTTATTGTGTTCTACTTCACATGATTCAGTGACTCACTAAGGATTTACTTGTTTCGTTTCTGGATGAATCAGTGTTTTCAAATAAATCCCTTGAATGATTGATTCAAAGACAAACACATTTAAGGCCACCTAATATAAAGTGGGATCGTTTTTTTGTTGTTGTTGTAATTAATTGTTTAAACATACAATTTTTTAGATGCTGTAAGCTTGGTATTAATTGAGCCATTTTATTTAAGTTTGAAAATTGAAATGATCTTATTGGCATACTATTATAGAATGTTTGCTTCTGACAGCAATTTGCATGGTGAATTTTTTCATGTTTTTAACAACAAAAAACCAAGATGCACAGTGAGCATCCTGAAAGCGGCAAAGCGGCTCTAATGCAACATTATACACAGAATCAAAGCCTAAAACCAAAGCTTACCTAAAACCTTTAACACTTTCTTTTGCCACCTTGTGAGCTCTGATATTTCCTTAAGGAAATGCAAATCTAGTTTGTCAGCATGATGTGTCATGTGAAATTATATGTAGACTGAATTCAGTTCCTTAAAACATAACAGCTGGTGTCTTTTTATGTTGTGTTTTATAAACCTGTTTTTTAAAATCTCTTTAAATAGTTATTAAATAGTAATATTGTCTGTTCAAGTCTATGCCTTTTCTTATACAAATAGTTTAAGCTATCTGGTCTTTTTTTTTTATTGACAGCTGTATTGTCAAATAGTGGATACTGAGGTAGACTACCCAGCAAACTGGGATAAGAACCTGGCTCTTGCTGCAGAACGTCTCCTGCGATCAGGGGGAAGAGGTCATGGTCTAGATTCCCTCCTGAGTCGCAGCATCCGTCACTTCAGCCGCTACCTTCACAGAGAACCCACCGATCCCCAGAGCAAAGCTATCCGCTCCATCATCACACATCTCAGGAAAGAGCGCGAAAAACTCAGAGACAGACAGAAGGCTTGAGGCAGGAAGTGACATAAACTGTCTGAAACAACACAGAGAGCCTTCAGAACACTGAAATCACCTACGACACTACATAGGTGCAGATAGCACAATAAGGTAAAAAATCGTAAATATGAAGAAAGCTGTAAAGACAGTGCAGGTGTGACTAAAGACTATAACTGACGTTTGATGTGTATTTTACCAACACACAGATTTATCACAAAGTAATACATTGAATACAAATGGCTAAAATGTTTTATACAGATATCTTTTATATTGTGGGACATCACATCAAAGTTAGCTGTTTATTTAGTTGACAGACATTATTACATTAACAAGATGATATATTGGTTGGTTATAAAATTCAGGGATTCATTTATATTTCCTCAACATGCTTAACTCAAATATCTAAGACTCCAAGACTCAAGTATTTCCACAGTGACGGTAAAAGGACTTAATTTCCTGAACTTTATTAGAATTTGATGGATTTGTGTATGTTTCTTTTGTAATAAAATTTTCACACTTTCAACATGTTAATATGCATTGAGTTGATAATCAAAGGTGTCCTGTACCACTCATTTCACCTCTCCCCATCTCTCTTTTTTTTTAATAATTATCATTTGCCCCCCCGCTGTCAAGCATGTCTCTCTCTCACTTTAGGATCACAAAGGTTTCAGATTGAGATTGAGGGGGGTGGGGGGTAAATTTGGGCACAGCCAGAAGAGATTAAGAATGACCCATTAATCTGGGACAGATTTGAAAATACTGCATCCTTTTCCCTGTCTCTTTATTGCTGCTTTGTCTATCTCTAAAAACAGCTTTGAGTCTTCAACAGAAGAGGCATGACCCCTAGGGAGCCCGTCAACTATTGTTCGTTTTTAAAACTGATATATTCTGATAGAATTTTTGTTGATATAAACAATTTTGTTGGATGATTGATGTAAAACGTGGGTCCTATAAGAGCAGCGACAATCAGATGGTTGAAGAATGGCTTCATCCTGAGTTCAGGATGTCAGCTACACGTTATCACAACATATAACGTCTCTCTTTCTCATGTACATTCATCTCTTCTTCCACTGAGCTGCTTTCTCTCCATCCCTCCCTGTCCCTGTTTTTGCCTCTCTCTCATCTGAGGGATTGTGTGAACCCATGGAATCGCCGTGACCGTGGATGCAGGCAGGGAGCCACAGCAACACTGGAATGTGGGGTGCCTGAACAGATAAGAGCTGAGAACCCAGCCAGGCAGAGGGAGCAAAGACAAGCAAGCGAGAAGTAATAAGTACATAGGGATGGTGTACATGGCACGATAGGACAGAGTTAGACAGGAAGTGCTAGAAAGAGGCGAATGGACACTGACAAGACAGAAATGAAATCGCAGCACAGGGACTTGGAGACAAAAGAGGGAAGGTAAGAGAGAGGCCCATGAATGGCAAACCTTGAGAAAGAGCCAAAGAGAGCAGTGCAGTTGCACACACACACTCATAACATGGGAAGCCAGCCTTATTCCTCTTTGCATTTCATTTACATCCCTGGCTGTATCGTCCAATCGGATTGGGAGCAAAGCCTGAGGCTTAGGAGGGGAATAAAAAGACAAAAATGCCTTCGCTGCTCTCATCCCTCTCTGATAATACCCCCTCTGTTTCTCCTTTCTCCTCCGCACCCGGAGAGAAGTAGATACTGTCCGAAATGCCATACCAGAAGCGACACCTCCGCTCCCTGTGCTTTGCCGATAGACCTCGCCAGCGGCAGGCCTGAAAAGGGGGCTTTAGCTGCGGGGCCAATCTCCTCTACTTCCTCCAGCGGAGGGAGTGGAGGAAGGGATGGAGGACCGCGGAGGAGGGTGGAAGGGATGGAGATACAATATGTGAAATTGGCTATAATGTGCGTGCCACATTACAAACCGGAGGAAATGAAACTTGTCCAGTGTGGAAGATCCCGCTCTGTTTAGACAGAAGAGCCTGCTTTTTCTGAGACTGTGTCTAAAGTTAGTTGCCTTGCTGCTCAGTCAGTCAGTTACTTAACAGAAACCTTTTTTGTATAACGTTATAAGTATTATGACTGTCCAGTTTTGTTCTTGGAGGGCCACCTTCCTTCATGGTTTAGCTCAAACATGCTCTAACACACCTGCTGGAAGTTTCTGGATATCATTAAAACCTTGCTAAACTGGCTAGTTTAGATGTGATTGATTAGTGTTGGAGAAAGTGGCCCCTCTGGAGCAGTACCCTGTCCTAAGGTAACTTGATAGAAGGTCTTAGAACCGGTACTGAAAGTAGTTTTGTCAGATGAAATCTAACCTGGCCCTCATCTTCTTCTTGTAACTCTTTAGTTTTTGATCCACAAACAACCCCTTAAAACCGCCAAGGCATGTCATCTGCTATACCATCTCACCGTCATCCCTCTTCCTAAAGTCTGCCTTCTTCATCTCCTCATCCCTCTCTTTAATAAACCTCTGAACAATGGAAGGAGATATGAGAGGGATTAGGCAGAGGCAGGGATTGTCTCCATTTCTCTGGATTGATTCTTGAACCTTTGTTTAATCCCTGGCCCTGGACCCACATAGCTGTGGTTGACTGCCTCAGGTGGGTTGTTGGAAGCTGGTTGAGGGGTGAAGAGATGAAAACTCTGGCTGCTGTACTAGGGGTGACACTGAGCGGCTCATGTCTGTGGTAGTCCTAGTGTCTTTGGGAAGCCCTGATAAGAATGAGCTATGGAGGGAATAGATGGATGGAATCCATTGGCTGGAGTGATTCTAGACAGAAGGTTGGATCCTTTTGATGATTTAAAAGGTTAGTTCACCCAAAAAGGAAAATTAGCCCATGTTCCTCTCACCATCAAGGCATCCTAGATAGGGCTGCAGGATACATCGTTTCAGCATCGTCATCGCGATGTACGCATGCGCAATAGTCACATCGCGGCAGTCACGATGCAGGGCAAAATAAAAAAAAATTGTGTGTGTCTGATTTAAAAATGTACTTTC
>JAUMHE010000069.1:16275914-16331219 GCA_032359235.1 Enteromius mattozi | reverse complement strand
TTGATAATGTTCAGTGCTTTGCTACAGTCTGTATTGTTAAAAGCGCTATATAAATAAAAGTGATTGATTGATTGAACTTGTATTTTGTAACTCATACCACTCACAGATACTGTTGAAGTACTGCCTATATGTAACATCCATTTACACTCAATCATTTGTTCAACTGAGCAACGGACCTCACTGTGATAAGACCATGGTGATCCTTTTGGAATATCAAAAGAGACTAAAGACACTATGACCAACAGCCGTTTCATAAAAGATCCTTTAGCTTTGCAGCTTACCAACATAGAATAGCCTCATTTTCTGATACTTGTGTAGATCTATTTAAATAATGGTGAGGTAAACTCACAAATTAAACACCTTTATGAATGCCCACAGGCTCTGGAAAAGGACGTCTCATTGTACAGAAGAAACCCTCAGAAAGGGTGAGATGATATCTTACCTTTCATGTGATGAGTTGCTCTAAGTGAGTGGATGTGTGTTTGTGTATGTGCCCAGAGCAGTGTTTCCAATTAAACGGACCTGTCTTCCTTCTCCCTCCGGTTCTAATTTTGTGCCACATTAAAGGAGTGCGACGCCATTGAGGACACAGAGCCACATTTTCATAATTTGCTGCCTCAATGTGCTTGCATCTGTGGATGTGAATGCATGCCTGAGGAAGAGGCACAACCACCATCCACTGAGAGAGAGAGAAACAATATTCACATGTAGCTGCACAATTTCTTTAATTTACTGGTCTATAATGCATTTAAATTGTTTCTATTTATAGTAGCACCTTTCTAGCTCTTATCAAATTATTGGATCTTGAAGGGATAGCTCATCCAAAATTCCCAACAGAGTGTTGGTGTTGGCTTTTCGTGAAGAACAGACTGCAATATCTGTGAATAACAAGTGGCAGTTTAAATACACAGAAATGTGACAGTGGAGTGGGAAAATAACCAGTTTCAGAAAAATTTAAATTTTTCGGCTGAATTATTGCTATAACCTCTCAGAATATCAAATTGTGTTTGGATCCAAACAGCATGTTTTTTATAAAATGCCAACTTGTTCATTACAGCCTCGTTGATGGTCAATCAATGGATTAGCTCAGAAGGTTACTGCGTACTGTAGTTTCATTGGTTTACAATTCATATTGCAACAAACATTTAATCAGGGATTGCTTGGTTGACACTTTTTCATGATTTCTTGTGGAAAATATTTGTGAAGGGCTTAAACGGATGAATCACGTTTTGAAAAGTTTACATTTCCACCCTGACAGACAGGAGCTAATCGCAGTATTGGGGGAACATTGGGAAAATGTTTCATAATGGGCTAATCTAAAAAGCTCCCCATTTACAAATGGAAATCCCAGGATCCAATTGGGCTAATGAAGAGAGTTGAGCGGGATAATACGATGTGCTGTAATGCTGTGTAAGAGGCCTGTAATGTTGTGTTGGTGGTGAAGCCTGTGTGCTATGAGTTGTGTGACTGACTGGAGAGACTTCCAGAGCCTGAAGGCCTGGCTGCGGCTCTCAGCGCCTGCCTCAAGAGACCTCTTTCCTGGTAAGATCTGTCTTTCTCGCCCTTCTGGAGGAGGAGGGAATTCGGCATGCTGAAGTGCTGCAGAATGGACTCTCCTCTGATCTCTTGCCCCATCCGTTCCTACTGTTCTCCATCTGTTTTTCAGTTTCAGACGTGGGTTCGAACACAAAATGAGCTGAATGAGTCTTGCTCTTTCTTGCTCTTGTTGTTGCTCCTCTTGCACGTGCTTCTCTTGTAATATACTGTGTTGATAGCATGGGACAGTGATGGATTTAGATGTTAATGGCATGGTACTTTTATATCCCTTTGATGCTTTTTGCTTATGTCTACTTAAAGGATACTTAAAATAATTTTTAATAAAATAGCAGATTTTGAGAGTTACACATCTGTTTACTGTAACAGAAGATGCTATCTAACGGAAAATTTGGAACGTTCTGGCAAGGTTCTAAAAAAACGTTTTGAACAAACATTCTTTTGTTCAAATAAATGGTTCGTTAAAGTTATCTGGTCTCAATAATGTTCTCAAAATGTTGGAATTCATGGAATTGTTTTTTTTTTTCTTTTGGAAATATTTCAGCTGGGTGTTCGTCTAACATTTTTAGAATGTTACTTGTTTCAGAATGTTCCAAGAACATTCAAAAGTAATGTTCCCATAATGTTTGCAAATCATTAAAAATTAAATGTTCCCTTAACATTCACAACCATAAAAAAACATTTTTCAAACATTACAAAAATGGGAACATTATTAGAGTTATTTGGTTTATCGCAAGTTTCTAGTGCTGTCAAACGATTAATCGCCAAAATAAATCCAAAATAAAAGTTTTAATTGATTTATTTATATTTCTTTGTTTGAAATATGTTTAAGAAAAATATGTTATGGTTCATATTTGAATGTATATTAAATGTATTTATATATAATATAATAATCTAAATCTATATACAGGTAAATATTTTCAAAATATGTATTTATATATACATAATAAATAAACAGTTCATATACATATTATGTAAACAAAAACTTTTATTTTGGATGTGGATTAATTGCGATTAATTGTTTGGCAGCACTACAAGTTTCACTAGCTATTTTGAATTCATGTTGTCAAAAATCATGTCGTATACAGTAAACAGGACAATCATGTAGAATTATAGGTAAAGGTTAAAGGTAATCATTCATGGTGGTTTGAATGTAGCATCCTACCGTGATGGAAACTTAAAAAAATCACTTTTTAAGACTTGCACACTGTAATGGACCTCTTGCATCAGAGGGTTAACTAACATTAACTGAATGATTGTTGTAATACAATGGTACTGGTATCTCAAATAATGGTATTGTCTGTTATACATGTCCACAAAACATGATATTGCTATGGTATATTACTATGGTACCATGCCCAAATAGTGTGCCCTCTCTTCTAATACCTGTTTCCTTTCTACCCCTTGTTGTCACTCGTTTTCACCAACGACGGCCCCTCCCCCTTTTCTCGTGCAGTCTCTCTCGCAGATGTGCACAAACAAGAAGAGATTAAAGCAAAACGAATCTAAACAGACAAACGGAATTAGACTGACGGGTGTTGGTGGCCTGGGTTGGAGTGATAAACACAGTGATGCTGAGTGTGTGTGTCTGCGTGCTTGTGTGTTTGTGCATGTGTGTGCTTTCTAGTGTCTAGAGGATTAACAGTGGTTAGGTGTGTATGCTGGGTTGATTGCTTTTGGGTACTGCAAAGTGTTTGTATAATGCATTCTGTTTTTGTAATTGTTTCTTTTTAATTTCTATGTGACATCAGCCTGAACCTAATGTTTTCACTGCAACAAATATATATATATATATATATATATATATATATACGAATTAAAAAATGTATAAGCTTATACATATAGACTGTATACTAACAAAAAAACAAACAAAAAACATCATGGTGGATGATGCATAACATATTAATGGACTCTTTAGTTATTGTTATTTAATAATGCTAACATCAATATTTAGGTTTATCAACATTTATTTGTTTTCATATTTTTTTAACAATATTCAGTGGTTCATTTTAAACTAAAGTACATTTTTAGAAGTACAATGTAATTTGCATGTGTAATATATAATTTAAAAAAAATTAGTTTTAGTTGTGCCATTTCTAAAATCGTTCATGTTGTCTTCCCACTTATTGGCAAAATATGAGATAATTAATAGTTCAGCAAAACACTACTACTTTTCCATACTGAATTCAACAGAAGACACACTGGCATCAGGAGTCACTGCAGAGCCTTGGTGCAAGTCTTCAAAGTGTCTCATGCTTGATGTGTGTGTGCCCCGTCAGCAGGCATAAGTGTGTCTGAAGGTGAGAGTGTGTCAATGGCCACTAATGGGTTGTTTTGATCACCTGTCTGTGTCTGATTTCAAAGCTGCAGGGTATAATTCCATAGGAGATGGAATGTGTGTGTGTGTGTGTATTAGCAAGCGTGTGGAACATTGGTCTGGCAGACACATTTTAGATCAGATGTGTGGGTGACCAGCTGATTCCTATATCTACACTTACAGAACTGTTATTCATTTTAAAAGCTTAAACTGTTTGAGTTGACAGATTTTATAGAAATTGCGTAGTGTACGGTCAAAGTCTTTGATTTTTTTAAAAAAATGAATAAAAAATAGCTTTAGACTATGATTTCCTTCAATCAGAGGATAACAAACACGCTTGATATTTTGAGCCGATTTTAGAACACATATTGTTTTTGTTTGTCATGTGTCACGTGTCACGTGCCTGAGGCTACGTTTACACTAGTGCATTTTCATTTTAAAATGCATAATTTTTGCAATGGTTACGTCTGCCGTTTACACTACTCCGGCATTGTCGAGGTCAAAAACTGAGACTTTTGAAAATGTTGTTAACTGTGTTTTAGTTTAAAAACTCTGGGGGTGCGTTTCAGGTCCCGCATGTCACATGACCACTCATGCAGGTACAAGTATAGATATGTGTATGTAGATTCCTTATTATTTAGATCGCGGACGCATCTGTGTGCTCAAAGCAGTCGAGGAATCTACCAACACACATCTAGGGGTACAGCAACGTGCATGATGTTATTGTGTACATGGCTGTCAAAGATACGCAGAGCGATTTTGGGCAGCCACGCCATCGTTTTTAAAAGTCTCCGTTGTGCTCCGTTACACTGAAGTGCAACCCCGTAGTTTTCAAACTAAAACGGGGTCTGCAGTGGTTTCAGATGTCTCAGTTTTTTACCTCGAAAACAGTAGTGTAAACAATAGCCGTAACTGTAGCAAAAGTTATGCGTACACCAGTGTAGGCCTCAGTGTAAATGGCGCAAAACAGACTTTGGAAAATGATGCCTTGGCTTTCATTCCAAATTCTCTCTGCGTATCCTTGACGACCATGTAAATCAGGGGTTCCCAACCCTGGTCCTGGAGGGACACTGTCCTGCAGAGTTTTGCTCCAACCTTGATCAAACTCACCTGCCTGTAGCTTACTAGTAATCCTGAACAGCTTAATTAGTTGGTTCAGGTGTGTTTGATTAGGGTTGAAGCTAAAATTTGCAGGACAGTGGCCCTCGAGGATCAGGGTTGAGAAAGCCTGCTGTAAATGATAACATCATGCTCATTGTTGTACCCATAGATATGTATAGGTAGATGCCCCATTTGACCACTTCCAAGCACATCTGTCTGGTATCTAAATAATAGGGATTCTACCTATACTTATCTATAGTTGTACCTGCATGAATGGTCATGTGACATGTTTCTGGTTGTGTAGTGTAGACGGAAATCGTTTCTGAAGCGCAGTGAAAATGCCAGAGTAGACAAGGATCATTTTTGTTCTAAAACTAAACGCACTAGTGTAAACAGGGCCTGAGTCTAAATGACAAGAAAGTCTGGTAGTATGTGATCCTCAGGCCAGTTGTCCTCTTTTCAGATTTTATCAAATAAGAAATAAATGTAGATCTTGTTTTATACGTCAATTGTTCATTGGACGGAGGCAGTGGTGGAAGGTTTGAGTGTAGATTTTGAAAATAAAAATTCTGTCATTAATTACTCATCTTCATGTAAGAAATCCAGGAGCTTTCTGACCCTCCGTAGACAGCAAGTGGAGTACTACCATGTTCAAGGCACAGAAAGAAAGGACGTTGTTAAAATAGTCAATGTGACATCAGTGGTGTAACCTTAATTTCAGAATACAGAAAACAAAAATAAAGACTGTTTTCAATAATTTCTTCTCTTTCATGTCAGACGCACGCTCACAAGAGTACGAGAATACGAAGACTGACACAGAAGTTGTTCCAACCCAGGCTCAGTGGGAAAACAAATGTGCCTTTACATACATTTGTCGTACTGCAACCCCGTAATTATGTACCTTACTGCATGTTTCGCAGCAGTTTCAAAATGAAATGTCCAGAGAGTGGCGCACGTATGAATTAGGTTGGTACAGGTACGTATTGCAGTGTTTTTATAATGCTGCTTGAGGTACATTTTGTGGCCGTTCAGAATTCAAATATCCAGTGAGTGTCATGTTGGAAATATCCCCTACACCAAACCTAAACCTAACAAATGTTAACAAATTCAAAAGTAATATAAATCAGATTCGTTTAACTTCCTTATGCTGATTTGAGCAGTTTTGGTGAACTGTAGAGTTCTAACCGGAGCTTTTCACCGCCTAAGTGCAATGTCGTATCATGTGAGCTATCGAGTAAACCAACTGAACTAGAAAACTCATACATATGAAGCTGTATATGTGACGACAATGTTCAAAAGTATCCGTTTTCAAATCATGCAGGATGTTAAAATTGGTATAACATAAGTCATAACATAACATTCTGGAACTAATTGTGTGAAAATGAGCCTTTATTAATAAAAAATTTACCTGTAAATCATACTTTTGTGTGAAAAGGAATACAAGTTGTGGGAGTTTTACTGCCCCTAGTGTTCATTTTAACTGGAAACTGCAGCGGTTTGTATATATAGGTACGTTTGATCAGTTTTGCAGCAATGTATGAAGAGGCACGTATTTCCAATGAGCCTAGGTTGAGTTGTTCATTCATAGATTTAAAAAAACAGTTGGATAAAAGTACCTGGATCACCTTCTGCATTTGCAGGGGTTCTGAAGTGTGCATTCAGAGGGTATATGATTTCAAATGTGCCCCAAATCTCCATATATTCTGATAATTTCTTCAATATTTTTTGTTAAGTTTAAGTTTTAAAATTAAGTTTTGTTGCAAACCTGTACATTCAAAGCCATAATACTCCTTATCCTTGCTTATTCATGTCTTTACCATAAATGTGAAGAACTTGCGCAACAAAGTTCAGTAGTCTACTTATGGAAGGAACAATAGTACTAGTCATGTTTGTCTCGACCAGCAATATTAATTGTGCAGTTCTTAATAACTGAATGCAACAGGCCTCTTTCCCACCTGGGACAAGCATTCCCAACCCTGCGCACAATCTCCTCCCAAATACCAGAAAGCAGATTACATGGCAGAAGTATACAGACCAACAAAAGATTACAGACTGTAGACATCCTCAGCCCAATGCCCTTTAACCAGGCTGCTGAAGTACAATGCAGTCTTATTCCCCACAGCAAAACTCGCCCCCTCTCTCCAACGTGCTGCCTGTTGGTCTGTTGTGGAGAAGGGATCGTTTCTGCCGCGACACATGCTGGAAAAGGTATTCTCCTAATGACACTGTTTCACACCAATGCCCTATCTGCTCAACTGGTATTAGTTAGGCTTTGGGGTTCAAGTGACTAAGGGGGTTTAGAGATGGATTTAAAAGGAGAAGAGGAGAGAGTGAAGAAAAAGAGAGAGTCTCTCTGTTGTTCTTGAAAAGCTGTATTTATCCAGGATTAGAGACACCAACATGTTAATAATTGTTTCTCAGAGAACTGCGAAGAAGCACTTCCCCTGTAATCCCCTAATCAGACATTACACCTCTGAGCATGCCCGCGACAGAGGCACGCCAACCGCTCAAGCTCACTCGCTTTCCCAGCATCCCACCCGTCTGTGGTGTTAGTGACGCCCACCAAACTGCGCAAACGCCAAGAGTTTATGTGCAGAACAAAGCAGGGATGCTGAAACAGACCTCTCAGAATGAGCTTGTGATGAAGGTAACGACAATAAACCAAAGGCGAGAATTAGATTTTCTCTTATTTCGGGCCATGTCTTCATATTTCCAGAAGCATTCTTGGGAAAATAGTACCTTTAAATTGTGACAAACAGTGTTGTTGTAGACTAACTTTCAAAACGTATAATACTTTATTCAAGTTGTTCAGCTAATGCTGCATGTGTTTTGTCGTCACCCAAAAATGAAAATTCTCATTTATTCAATACTTTACTATCATTACATAAGACCTTCATTCATCTTTAGAACACAAAACAAGATATTTTTGATGAGATCAGAGAGCCATCCAACCCTCCATTGACAGCAATAAACTAAAATGATCTCAGATCCAGAAACGTATTAAAAACACCGGTAAAACAGTCCATGTGACATCAGTGGCTAAACAAAATTTTTGCGACGCTAGGAGAATTCTTTTTTGTGCACAAAGAAAACAAAAATAGCATTATTTACTCAACCATTCTTCTCTCGTGACTTCCGCCATTTTAGAGAGTATCACAACACATGCGTTTCCTCTTAGCGTAAACAACCGCAGATTACGTTCTTACTATTGATTATGTCAAATATGTTAAAGTGTGTGTATGCGTTGCGTGGTGATACTCTCCAAAATGGCGGAAGACGCAAGTCAGGGGAGAAGAATGGTAGAATGAATGGGGGTCAAGATTTTGAAGATTTTGAAGGCCATAAAAGTGCATCCACGATCCATTATAAAAAGCACTGCACATGGCTCCGGGGGTTCTGAATGTTTATAAATCCATATTTAAAATTTTACAAACCATAGTTAGTTAGCTTATTCTAACTGTCGTAAGGATGTTCACGAGAGAGTGGTGTTCCAGCGGATGATATAGGCATAACATAAGCTCCTGTGAGAATATGCTAGTCTCACGTGAAACAAGTTTTGTTTACAGCAAAGGAAAACCAGTCTCCTCTTGGCTTATATTAAATTACTCCTACATTCTTCCTACATTTTCTTTAAAAAACTCTGTTTTGTAATTCTAAATTATGTTCTAAAAATTCTAAAAAGTGCTTCCGCATTCATCACTTCTCACTGGTTTATAAAGTTGTAAATATTCTTATTTTTCTTACACAAATGCATTGCTTCACTTCAGAAGGCCTTTATTAACCCCTCAGAGCCGTGTGGATTCATTTTTATGATGGATGGATCTCAACCGCCATTCAATGCCATTAAAGCTTGGAAGAGCCAAGATATGTTTTTCACGTAAAAGTTCTTGAACACTGAGTCTGAAAATTTCATATGTGTTTTTATATTTATATACACCTGGAATGGATTGAAGGTAAGAAAATTATGGGACAATTTTCATTTTTGGGTGAATTGTCCCTTTAAAACATACTGTTTATGTTCACACAATGCACAACATGTACTTTGTAATGACATGTGAGTAAGTAAATAATGACAATTTTCATTTTTGGGTGAACTACAGTAAGCCTTTAACTTAGCTCTAATTTTATAAGTGCTGAAACATTGCTATCAACTTAATAACATGCTTCAAAGGTCCTCTTTGACAAATACTGCTGTTTAGCTTCTCAGAGATCCTAAATATCAAACCAACGATGGCTGTAATACATGGAGAAAGTTAAACATTTTCACCCCAACGATCTCAGTGGCAGTTGCTCCTCTGACACCTGTGACCTACATGCTGACCTTGTACATAGACAGAAACATTTTTTTGAAGCCAATCACCTGAGCCATAAATGCCATGAAACTGTTTACACTAAAGCTGCTGGAAAATAATGTCTGGACAATCACACTACACAGCTTTGAATATCCGTTAATGGAGACAGATGCTTTCTGGACATATAATGGTGCATTTGTAGCATCTGCCCAAAGGGGTGAACTGCTTAAGCTCACCAGTCAAACTCTGAGGCCTTGTATAAAACATAAATAAAAGATTTGGTGACACTTCAGTTTAGGGACCAATTATTACTATTGACTAGTTGTTTATTGGCATGCATGTGACTACTTAGCATATAGCTGTTTATTAGTATTTGTAAAGCACAAATGTATGCCTTATTCTGCATGACCATATTTTAGATCCCTTAATCATGCCCCATTCCACAACCACCTTACTAATTGTTGATAAGCAGCAAACTAGGGGTTTACTGAGGCAAAAGTCAGTTATTAATAAGGATTGTTCCATTGTCACAGTGGTTTCCCATTTTTTTAACAATGTATTTTGCATTATTATTAGGTTTGATTCAGATGAATCAGAAGAATTTGAAAGTGTAAAGATAGGTTTTATTTATAGGTTATATGTTATATAAATACTAAATAAAATTACATTTACATATAAAATAGTTGGTTCTTTGGAGGCCCAACCAGAAAGAAAAATGCTTAAAACTTTAGAATGGGGAACACTTATTCACTTCTTCCTCAATAAAATCCTAATTTTCTGCTTATTAATAGTTACTAAGGTAGTTGTTGAGTTTAGGCATTAGGGATGTAGAATAAGGCATTAATATGTGTTTAATTACTACTAATAAATAGCTGATATTCTATTAATAAGCAACTGCTTAAGAGATCCTAAAATAAAATGTTACCTAAAAATGATTTATTCCTTTTGGCATTTTATTAAGCGGCTCACAGTGCATTGTAGTTATGTGTTTTATCAACATGTTCCATCAAACCCAGAGCTTTGCTGCTGTTAGCACCAGTTAAGCACAAATCATTTTACCAATTTTAGGCACTGTTAAAACGTCTCACTCCAGTGGGCTGATAGGTTTTGCTGTAGGCTATGTAATAAAGACGGAGGGTCATGTAGATATTGTGTAAAAGGTCAAAGAGGTCATCAAAACACCATTCCTCACTGTCTGGGCGGTCTTGAGGGCACGGAGAGCAATGAACCTCTGTGAGTTCATTAACAGTGCACGCTGGGAGAATGACAGACTGACAACCTCGCTCTCTCTGGGCCGGGTGGAGGGTCTCAGACCACCGGCTGTGCTGGAGGTGAAATGTTAGTGTTTTTGATTATGAGGAGGTCTTTATAGTCCCTTTCGTGGTGCGTCAGGACTGTGATGTTAAAAAAAGGGATCAGCATTTATGATAATTAAAAGATTTATTCAAAGCATTCCATTAAAAAGAATAATATAATCATTTAAAAAGGAATTGATATAAACCTCAATACCGAATTCAGGTCATTATGAGGCCATTCATACTGCATATGTTTCTACTGTTAATGCTTAAAACAATAGTAGACTTGTTTAGAGCAGCAGGTGTATGTTGTTGTTGTTTTTTTATCATCTGCCTGGAGTTTGTTTTTTGTGTTCCGTTTTCATAACAATGGTATCTCAACCCAATGGGCCATTGTTTACTTAATTTCACCCACTGTATTCCTCTTTGTTTTTTTATGTTTTGCTTTTTTTTTTGTTGCCATTGTTAATGATGAATGTTGATTGTTTGTCATCCGTCTCTCCTCCCCCTGGTTTGGGATGGAGAGTGAGTAGCGGGGACACAGAGGGATTAACCTGGCAGAATTTAATTAGTGGGGCTGTTGTCTCTGCCCTTAACCATCCAATCTCCTCCAGCAACAGCTTGGCCTGTGATGGACAGACCCCGTGTTTGGGGTAAAGGGGGGGTGTGTGTGTGTATGCGTGCGTGTGTGTAAATGTCCCTGTTATTCAACTAAAAAGGACACCAGATTAGTTTATAATATGTATGTATTATTTATTCACCAGTTGGATGATATAGTAACCAACTGAATGGGAAAAAGATGCAGCAAATGCCTGGGACAGTTTGGGGCAGTCAGCCTCTTGTATTTTATTTGAGGAACAACATGTAGTCTTTAATATTATGCTTTTTGCTCTTGTCCTCTGACCCCTCCCTCAGTCCCCCGGCGGGTCGTATTGAACGTGCGGTCCAGCGCGTGGGCTTGGGGGCAATCATTGGCAGATCTGATGCTGACACTGTTGCATTGTAATCTTGATGCTAAGCTTCCCATTAACCCATCTGGGGTCCAACGCCCTGCATAACCTCTCCAAACACACATGCACACGCGTTTCTGATGCTGGTCATGTGCGGGAAGTGTGCCTGTACACATAAACACCTGCTGAGCATTACGGAATAATTAATACGCACATGTTTCATAAAACAAAAGCTAATGCTCTAAAAAAAAAAGCCTAGACTTGGAGATATATGAGGAACCTGATGACATTTTCACAGATGGAAAAAAGCATGGTTTTCTATATAAAACATCTGACATTTTAAATGTACATACAGACAACATAGGGGGTTATATAACTAAATATTTATGAAATACTTTTGAATCCGTTAAGACTTTTAATGAATGCTTTTATTCAGCTAGAATGTAATTACTTGATCAAACGTGTCAGTCAAGGTTTGCTACAAAAAAATCCTATTTTTTTTTTGTTTTGACATAAATATATATCAAAATTCAGCTTTGACATCACAGGATTATATATATATATATATATATATAAGTGCTGTCAATCGATCAAATGCATCCAAAATAAACATTTTTGCTTACATAATATATATATGTGTGTGTGTGTACTGTGTATAATTATTATGTATATGTAAATACACACACATACAGTTTATATTTTGAAAAAAAAAAAAAAATATATATATATATATAGTATATATTTATAGTATATAGTATACACATTTATATATTTATATTATATTTTATATTATATAGAAATATATTTAATATATAAACATATAACATATTTTTCTTAAATATATACATGCATGTGTTTGTATTTATGCTTAATAAATATACATATGCTCTTATATATTTTTCAAAAACCTTTTATTTTGGATGTAATTAATTGTTTGACAGTGCTAATATATATAATTTAATTTTAGATTAACTAGTATTATAAAATATTATTACTATATATACAGCTGTAATATTTAATAATACTAGTTTTGACTGTATTTCTTACAAATTAACAACAACAATTACTTTTTAATTTATATAGTACAACATTTAAATATATTAATGTAGACAACACTTTTATCCAAAGTGACCTGAGATTATTTGATACATTTATACATAAATAAAAACATACATAAAAGTGAACTGTCATGTAGAGTTATAAGGTAGTCTGTCGTGGTGCTTGAATGAATAATAAAATAGCTTTTATGGATCTGTCACTGTAGTGGACATGATGAGAATTAATATAGTGGTTCTTTTGTTCCCTCAGCATTTATGTAAAAAGAAAAATGGACTTGGAACTTGTAAAATGAATCCATTCTTTCACCATTTATAATACGGATTCCAAATAATTTGTCTTTTGCGAATAACAATTTCTTTTCTTTCTCACTAGAGACTTTGAGAAACTAAGCTTCTTTAAACCTCTATAACTGTCTCACAAACAAACAGACTCACCCCACCCTCTAAACTACTAATTAGAGGCTCATTAGGAAACTGTGGAGGCTTTATGTTTCACTGTCCTAACAGCTCAACAGTTCACTCAAGCTGACAGCAAGCTGACTGTGATATATGTTATGTAAAACTCTATACTATTTTATGATCAACACGTTTTAATGTTAAAGGCTGTTTTAGTCAATGCATTGCTTATTTAACCTGCGTTTCTCTCTTTCAACTAATTCAAATGAAATTTCTCTAACTATGTGCTATTAACACATACTTTTAGCACACATTAATAAAGCAAACAACTTTTGTGACTGACTTTTTAAAGCTGGGAATTAGTATATATTTTCCAATGAATAATGAAGTGTTTGTTTTCCACCAATAGCCAAACTCCAGTCCAACAATAGCCTTATTGCCACTGTTCTATATATGCTTCTTTATTAACATGAAAACGACAGCTAGAAAAGAGAATAAATAGATGGGTTGTTTGTTAGAAACTAGGCCAAACCACTGCTGGCAAACAGAAGGGCCGCCGTGGGTCACAGTCTCGACGCGGAAGCACCAATGCCACGACAAAGGAAACAATAAAAACAAAAACAACTCTCACTAATGCGGAAAGTCGTGATGTAGTAAAGTCTAGACAATGCGTCATAATGTGAGCTCAGAATGTCTTTTTAATATTTGTGTTTTCATCATTAAATTAGAAATCAATTACACTGCAAAATTTGGGTAAAATGTAGAATTTGTAGTATTAGAAGTATATATGAAGAGTTCATTTGCAAAAACAGATAACCAAATTATGCATTCCAATTAATCTCAATCAAACTGCAGTCAGGTTATTTTGGCTAACTAACAATAAAACACAAAAACTTGATAATATACTAAAAAACATGATTTTTGCAACTCTTCATATGATAAATACTGTTTTGTGAGGATGATGAAAAACAAATCAGTATCAAGTATCTGTTTGATTTAGACATCATACATAACCCTGGCCCGACGTGAGGTGCCATAACTAAGTGTTGTAAGAGGTTAAAAGCAGTGCCCTCCTTCGGGACTCCAGTTTGACCCCCATGATCCTTGGCTACCCGTCCCATGGGAGTGAGAAGTCAATAAAAACGCTACTGTGAGTGTGATAGTGTAGTCAAGTGGACAATCAACACAATCTGAGTATATATACACTTTATTTTCTAATTAGTGGATTTTCTAAGCCTGCCACAAAGAAACTACAACCTATTTTAGCAAATGCTTATGCGATAATGTCTTAGAGGGCATATGAGTTGAGATGATCTTGACTTTAAAAGTATTCACAAAAACAACTAATGTCCTAATTTGAACATGTATATAGAAAAAGTGTACTTAAAGCTTCAATGTTTCGATGTATGATGTAGCTTAGATACCTTAGACTTGTAACCCACATATAAACAAGCACAAACAGCTGCTCCTAATACACGCAGCTCACCAAGAGGCCTGGCCAGGGACTCTAAACCCCAGCAGATTTGCTCCATAATGCCCTTACCCCCACCCCTCAAGTTCTACATTCTGCCCTTGGTTGTGTGGCCCAGCCTAAATAGCCCTTTTGTCTGACTGGGACAAAAAAAACCAGTGGCTGAGTGTCTGGTGTGGCACGTGCTTTGCTTTGTGCCGCTCTGAGCACTGAACAGGTGGGCACAGACACGACAAAGTAGAGGAAAAATATAAAAATGGACAAAAACAGATGTTAAAGCTGTCAATCACCCTGGTCACTTAGCAACTCTTTGATGATATAATTCCAGCGTCAGGCTAAGAGGCGCAATCATGTGATCAGATATACTGGATCTTTACCGTGCTGTTTCTTTCAGATTAACCCAGAACCCATGGGCAGCTTATTGCTATGGGAACTGCTGAGGTAACCAAGAGCAGGTTATATATGATTGACTCATTCAAACAACACCTGATGGTCTCACTGGGATTTGTACCTACGTCCCAAAAGTACGTAACCAGTATACATAACCACTGTGGTGTCACAAAGATCACAATAATAAATAAATAAATAAGAGGAGCTGAAGCCAGTTAGTATTTACATTCTTTTCAAGTTTCATAATTGAGAAAAACAGCTAATGAAATGTTACAAATAAATCCAAATGTCTTTGTTTCTCTGTTTATTGTTGGCGACATATTTTATTCAAAAAGGATATTTATATTGATATCATTTACAAAGGATTTTAATTTAATTGTACTTTATTTCAGGCTTTTCAGAGACTCAGTATTACAAATTAAAAGGGGAAGAAGGGATAATTTGCCCAAAAATTTAAATACTGCATCATTTACTCTCCCTCATTTAAGGTCATTGCACACTGAGTCCAAAATTCCCATAAACACAAAAGAATATTTTGAAGAATTTTGGTAACCAAAGAGTTGCCAGTAGCCATTGACTTCCATAGGGGACAAAATACAATGGAAGTCAATGGCTATAAGCAACTGTTTTCTTACCAAAATATCTTCTTTTGCGCTCAACAGAAGAAACTCATACAGGTTTGGAACAAAAGTAAATGATGACAGAATTTTCATGTTCGGGTGAATACTGCTTTATTTGGGTGAATGATATACACACTTAACTGAATCTTTTTTTCTTGTTGTATAAACTAATGAATCTGAATTATTGATTCACTAATGGAAACAATGGGTAGTTGTACCTGAAGCAAAGCTGAGTGGCACTAAGGTCAATGGTTCAATCTCTCACAAAGAGCAGTTTCTGAGCTCTCACAAGCACGATCAAGTGCTCTGATTTCTCCAGCCTTTGATTAGTATAATGAAGTATTCCCAAGCGCAAATCATCTCTTTATCCTCAAACAATTAGGGGCCCTTGGAGGACTAATTACCCTGCTTAGGAAAGGGACCTGGAAGATGGTGGAAGAAGAAGAAGAAGAAGAAAAGAAACTATAGAAATAGTCAACAGGGTTGCCAGGTTTATGTAACAAAACTAGCCCAATGTCACCAATATCCCAAATTTAAAAACTCAAAATATGACACTCCCATACATAAAATACCTATTTTACAGTCCCTGTTATGTGTTATACACAACAGTTCAACTTTAAAATCACTATATATTAGTAATCATAAAGACTGTTTTCATAAAGGGGTTCACAGGAGTTTAAAGGCTCCCTCCCAGTGCCCTGACATCACAAAACTCACCATCTAGCACAGTTTGATCATTGGTGGAATAAAAAATGGGGAAAACATTTACATGCAAATACATGCATTTCAGTCAAATGCAATTTATGCAATATGTTGTACCTTTAACCTGTGGCAATGGTTAAAAAGTAGTCCTCGTCTCCAGTAAAAGCGCAGACTTTACAACCCAGTCAGTTTAGTTAAATTCAAGGGAAGTGTTTTGCCCTCACACAAAATTCCCAATTGCCTGGATTCCTATTGGAATGGATTTATATTTGCAATTCTAGTTTTTAAATGATGAATACAGACTACTGCCACTGCTCCTAGTATCCAACATTATTTCCTCTCACACAGGCGCCGAACATAATAGTTGGCTAGAGTTTTTTGCATTATGATTTTGGTGAACATTTTGGCGACAACACAATCTGCTTCTATTGCCTCTAGTTCTTTGACAATATGGTGTATCACAGCCTTCACAGGCTATATTCAAGTCACTACTGGACTCTTTCTACCTTGCATGTCTTGTGCCATATGGATCAAGTGGTCAGTGCTAAATACAGAAAATAATTTTTTCAAAGTTTTGTATTTGGATCACTGAAATCACTTATAGATGTAGGCAAAAACTCATGTAAGTACATTGCATTTATAGTAGAAAAGCTATCAGTGTAGAATGCATCCCGAAACTCCACCTACTTGCCGCCCATCATAGGATGTATTCATCTCAATCTCACAAGAAAAAGTAGCTATTTTATGAGCATGCAATTTCATACTAATTTCAAATGTATGATGATGAAAATGTATGATTTGTATGAAAAAAAGTATGACAAATCATTTTCCAAAAGCAAATTTGGTTGCAAGTTCTGTCGTTACCAATGAAGTTCAATGGATCTCGCAACCATAGTTAATTAATGATGCTTTTGCTAAGGAACGCAGTTATGCTGAGCTCACACATGCATGATTTTTGTTTTTACACTTCATGACTATCTGGGGTAGCATTCAGTTACTGCTGTGTTCACACTGCATGATGAATCAGCAACAGGAGGCTCTACACTGCATGACTTTATGATAGGAAGAATCGCTGACAACTGTCCGACAACTCCGCAAACTTCCCGCTGCCCTGTATCTTGCTCTCTCATTGGCTGTAGGTCATGGGCAATGTATTTTTCAATCAGAACTCATTTCACACAGCAGGATTTTGAATCGATTCTCTCAGATTACGCCTTTGATAATTCATGCTACATGATTTTCACTTGCAAAATTAGGGCTAAAATTGTGCAGTATGAACTCGGCATTATGAATTGACACAAGACTGTGTTGGATATTCTGAGGAAGTGTACCAAGAAATTCAAACTCTTTTGCATTGTATTAAAACAAACTAAGATTGAAACCCCATTTGTGCTCCATTATATCTATATAAATCCTATATAAATACCGATTTCCCAATAGTTACTGAATTCTTGCTCAAGACTGGATTTGTGCCTGTTGTAAATTGTAACCCACAGGAAGATTTCAATACAAGTTTTTTGTACACTGATTTTCATCAAAAATAGATAAGAAGAAAATAGAGAGATGGTTGCTTGCAGAAGCCATACTTGCTGATGTTCTGTTGCAGGTCTATGACTGCTCCCCCTGAACTTTTGCTTTGTGCTGCATCCACGCTGTCTCATTGGCTGTATGCAATCATAGCTGATGTAATTTCCAGTCAAAACACATTTCACACTGCAGAACTCAGAAAGGTCCAGATATTTAGCATGCTAAATCATTTTTTTTACAGCATATATACAGCAATATTTAACAGAAAGAAATCCATATTTAGCATGTTATTTCAAATATCTATACTTAGCATGCAAAATATCTCAGGCATCAGCAACGAATCAGTGTTTCCCTCAGATCACGTCTTTGTTTTACGTGAACAATTACTGATTTGCCTTTGATTTCAGGCAGTTGTTGGTATCCACAAAAAAATCGGGGGTTACAATTTTCCAGTGTGTACATACAAGCCGTGTGGAGCCATGTGTGTTTTTATGGTGTGTTTATGCACTTTTATTGCACTTGAAAATCTTAAACCCCATTCACTGCTATTATAAAGCTTTGAAGAGCCAGGGCATTTTTAATGTAACTCAGACTGTATTTACCTGAAAGTTAAAATTCAAATACACCTAGAATGGCTTGAGGGTAAATCATGGGGTAATTCTGGGATGAACTATCCCTGTAAGCACTCAGATGCAGGACTATGCTCTGCTGCGGTGTGGACAGGGCCTATTTCAGATCCTGAGAACTGTTAAGTGATGCTTTGCTGGTATATAGTTTATTAGCTAATAATTGGCGAATGAATGAAAAGCAATTTAGGCTGTCTGAATTGATCTGTAGGGACTGATAGAATAACAAATCCTAACTACCTTCTCCTGTCTTTTTCCACTAATATACAGGCTCAGAGTCAAGCACAGTCCATCAGGGAGAGTCTCAAAACAATAATCTCATGATTTTGGTCTAATTAATTAGTGGTCTCCAATACTCTTTCTAACAAGTGCACCTTATTTGTGAGAGATTAAGAGTGAGCGAGAGCACATTGGAAAGGTAAATGATTGGTAAGACCTCCTCTGCGCACCTGCTTAATTGGGCTAATGATGGACCCCAGAGGGTTTGTGGTGGAGAGATCTACAAAGTGTCTCACCAGGACGACTCCTGGCCAAGGTAACGCAAAAAGACTAAACGTAAAAAACAAATGCACAACAAGTTAGAAGTAGTAAACCACATGCACTACATAAAATCAACTAAACAGACATTTATGAATGTCACTCGCGCCAGTTTAGATGAATCGTAAATTCCTGTTGACCAAGTTCTGGGAATAACCGCTCGTGTTTGGGATTATCAGTTTGCTCTTACACTGTCTGTTTATGTAGGACATTTAAAAACATTGCCATTAGAGTCCAAATAATCCGCTGTGAAAGTATTTCCATTTGTCCCTTTAAGGAGATTTTTCATTAATGGGCTACAGGCCTAACAGCGGAAATAGGCTAGATGTTGGGTAGCTGTGCCATATAGCGTAATCCTCAACTTTAGTCTCATGGGGGCCTAAATGGACTCTGAATGTGGACCTTGGGTGTGCATTAGCTAAATAGGTATTAACTTGACCAGTAGACGCTGCTATTACACAGAGTTTCAGCACAGCATATGTTGAGACTTCATAATCAGCTTATACATTTTAGTTTTAGTTCTTTCTTCTCCACCATTCCAAATGACCAAATATTGCTCTTTTTAATCTCGCTTGTTCACTTGCGTTGTGGTGGTAGTTAATACCAGGATCAAAGACCATACAGGAGGGCCGAGGCTCGGAATGACAATGTCTGAGGTTCTTGCCACTGAGCTCGGTTAGTTCATCACACTTTCTCTATGCCGTTTCCACCCTTTACATTTTTCATATGAGCAGAAAATCAGAAATGATTATTTTGAATCAATGAAAGGAATTTAAAGGAAAAAGGAAGGAAGCCAGAAAACCGTTCTGTTCTGTGTGTGCGCGTGTGTGGTCTGTATATTACCACACATCCAGACTTGTCAGGCTGTTAGTACTATTATCAGTTTCAGATCTCCACAAATCCACAGATTTACGCGAGCAGTCAGAGAAATTAAAATCACATGCTTTTTGGTGCTCTTAACCCAATCCCTTTAGACTTCATTTTTAAAACATCTAAATCTGTTATTACTGGCACAAAACCCTTTTAATTTAATCTTTGACAAGATTATCAGATTCATTGATGATGTCACAAACTTAAATAAATAGTGTAAAAAGCACAGAGTGAGCTTAGACTGGATGAGCAGGACAGAATAGATAACCCGCTGCTCCATTGATTAGCCTTGATGGCCTGATTATCCTCATCATTATTATTTATCAAAGTAAGTGATTTTAAGGGTAGATCAGAAATAGCCTCAACTTAGGTAAATAAGCTTGGTTTCTTAAATGCATGGTTAATGCAGCAAATAATTCACTTTACTGGCTTATTAACCAGCTTTTAAGCACACGCAATCTATAATAATAATATTTAATAATAATGCAACATGTCTACAGTTGTTATTATTATGTGCTAAAGCGACTAGTTTGGTGCTAAGCTGTTCTGTGTCCAATGACACACAGGTTTTCGTGGCAGACACGGAAGTTTGGAAGGCTCGAGGGACCAGTAGACTTCAGTGACTGTCTCTTGCTATCCCAAGCGCCAAGGCAACCTGTGCTCATAAGAAGCCTCTGGCTCGTGAATGGTTAAAGAGAGCCCATTGTTTAGCCTAACATCGACCAACGCGGGGTGCGGATTAGAACGGCGTCTGCCCGTCCCATATGTTACTTCAGGGCTGCGTTGCCCGTAATTAAAAAAGAAAGATGCGCTCTGCAGGAATGGAGGCCCTTGGTTTTGCTCGTGAACGTCAAAGCGTCTGATCTTTCTGTGATTGGGCACTATTAAAACAACACCAAATTCGAAGTTACAACCCCTGAGAGCATCCTACTGTGTGGCAAAGCATGCCTGTACACATATGAAACAGACTGTAACAGCATTGTTAAAAGTCAGTAGCATGTGCGCAGGAGTTGTGGGCTTCCTTCACGCCCTGTTTATCGGTAAATAAACAGTGAGTCGCTCCAAACATCACGGACGAAACTGGTTTAGAACCATACTGTAGGCAGGCTGTAAACAACTTTGGCTGCTAATAGGCTATTTATTCGGACTTCTTTCAGAGACCGAATAAATATTTCATCACAGGAACTTTAAAAAGACCGCATTCAAACAAAGGTTGGGTTTCCAAAGCACTCAGTTGAACTGTCACGCTTGGCTTTACGGCACGTATCCTAAAGATATCGTTATCCAAGTAAAAAGTAACGAGTGTAAATTAACGAAAGCCTCCTTTACGTGTACACTGTAGAAGAATAAAAAGATAGGCTAAAGGTAAAAAAAAAAAAGGACCCACATTTTGCGCGTCGCGTAATTTTACATAACAAAAAAACATATTGTAGGCCTACTTTTAAAGCATAAGTAACTAATTGCAATGAATAGAATACACGATTTTACAAGAACTGACCGTATTTATTTATTTATTTATTCATTGTAAATAAATTAAATCAAGTGTTAAATCTTTTTCTCATCATTGCTTCCTTCAGTACGAATGTTTATCGATATATAGCCTAGCATATAGAGAGAGAGCCTATATATAGCCTTAATTATAGCCTAAGCTATGTATATATATACTTAAACCGCTGATGTCCGTCGTTGTGATGCTGTTCTGCGCGCATATGTTAAGTTTGAAAGGAGCACAACTGTAAATGTTAAATAATAGCTGCAAAGCCCCTTAAGATGATCAGCATCACGGGAAATCCCATTAAATGTATTAATCTTTCATCACTTTCACTTATCTTTACGAAGTTGAGCATCAATATTTCCGAAACCCAGGCTTACCAAAGCCATAATAATTAAATTCAGAAATGTTCAATAACTTCTAGCTTCCAAACAAACTGACGTGCATTTTCACTCTGTTTTCTTGTTGGGAGACAAACTCTTAAACATAGCAAGAGTCTGCCTTAAATCATCACCTGGTGAAATGCAACGCTAAGAAGACCCAAAAATATAAATAGCCGATTTATGAGGCTGTTCATATTTTACCTCCTATAGACTACGCTACATTAATGTCGATAATACTCAGTCCAGTATAATCCATGCCTTCCCCCTAAGCATTATTTTCATTTATCTACATCTCTAAAGAGGCTAAAGGAATTCATGTTCTTAAAGGCTGTATTGTTCCAGTCGAAAGCCGTGTGCCACCCTGAAATATGACAGCATAGATGATGACGTATTTTATAGAGCATCAGCTATAGATGGCGAATTATTTACAGTGATAGCCTATATCAGGAATCGAGAAAGAGCAATGCATATGTTTATACCTGTTATATAAGTTATCTCTGTGGTGTCCTGAATTGTGATTGACCCCCTGACTGTTGGGGTGGGTGGCAATGGCGTCAGGTTTCGTCTAACTGTAGCTCAAAATTCAATTAACTGTCGTTGTAACTGGCACGTCTGTCCGCCACAATGGCAGTAACTGTCGTAATTGACCTACTTAGCTCAAGTATTTTCTCACTTCAGGCTTACAGACACGACGGTTGGATAAAAATGGCGATTAGAATTAGGATGTGTTTTATTACTATAAACGTTTTATGAGAATGTGATATAACGATAGGGATAAATAAACAATGGTGTGATTTATGTGAGTTTAAGTATTTTAGATCAAAAATATATATTTCTGTAGTGATAAAGGTAAAGGTGATGGTATAGTAAAGGTATACTTTATGTAATTTATTTTTTAATTACATTTCGCCCTTTTTTATTTCTTATATGGTTAATAAATGAAGTAATCCAAACATTACTAGCAAGCAACTTGAGTGATTCCTTTATCAATAATACTAAAATATATTTGTCTAGTAGCACTCTTTTTACTTTTGTACATTGCACATTGATTAACATTATGCTTTATTGTTTGAATTGTGTAGCCTATATCTCGTTTAAATATTATTTCGTTTATTACTTTATTTTCACAGTTTTATGTGTGCTTTGTGTGTCAGTTTACCTGAGCAATAACATCTTAATCTCCTAAATTCAAGGAGGTTTTATTTTAGACAATAGGCCTAGCTCTAGAGACCTAAGGTGATTCAGATATATTCCAAGCTGTTAGAACATCATGTGTTCTTGGACCGTTTTGGACAGTGCATATATATTTTAAACAACACTAACAAGCAACGAGTAAGATATAGGCTGCTGGATTCCGGTCAAGGTCATTTTAGAAGTCAGGTGTTTTATTTAGTTATTTATTTATTTTTGGAAAAAACACCTGGGCTTAGTCGTTGTACTCCTAGTTGGTCCAGAGTGAAAAAATAACGGTCTCAGTCACTTTTTTTCTTTACTGAGGTTTCAGAGCTGCTTCAAAAAAAATTAAACAAAAATAGATTTTATCAAAATCTGTAATATATATATATATATATATATATATATATATTCTTTTCCTAACGAAGAGTTTGCAAGGTCAGTCATTCAGTCGTTCAGACTAATTTCAGGCGAAGTTATTTAATGTAGCCATTTTTACGCGGAGTGCTGTTACTGAACTTGAGGTTGGGGTTGTACTTGTTTTCTTCATTTAATCGTTGTTTAGTGATTATTTTATTTGTCTAACTTGTCACAGCTTTAAAAAAGTGTTGTGTATAACCCCTCAACTGCATACATTTTCCAGTGTTTTTAAACGTTCATCTCGCTGTTTGGCAGCCCGTGTAAATAAAATAAAATAAAAATAAATAAAGTATTGAGAAAATTTCCAACACACAGTATAATTCAGTAAGCTTCATTTCGTTCCAAATTCATCTATAAACGGTTTAGGTTTTCTACAAATGTTCTGATCGTTTCGCACCATTCTTTAAATTGTCTTTATAGTGAGGATGTGAATGAAAAGATTATTTGGCAATGTCAAGGACGATAATTGAATGTTCCACTGCTCGCAATTATGATGGAAGAATTCAGAGATTCGATTCTGACTCCCTGCCTCCAAGTGAAATAGTGTAATTATGAGATGTCGCTCAAGTCGGGCCCTTACAATAGAATTATTCCAGGACCCGACGGTAAAGTCCTCAGTTCGCTCTCTACCCCTCCTTTACCGAGGGGACTCTTTGTGAAAGTTTTCCATTCGGTCACAGAGGACTCCGGGGTGTCAGCTTTGTCCTCAACTGTATAAATCAAATTTGTAATTAGAGTATTGAGTTTGTACTTTATTGTTTGCCTCTTTAAATTTAATAGATTTGGGTTCATTTATTGTATGTATGTTGATTTTTAATGCAATTCTTTTTTTTTCTTCCTGAATTCGCGTCATGAGAATTCAGCACAAGTCTTGTAGAATTGTCACGGCATGCAAATACCTATATAATATATAGGGTACACACACAAACACATACACACACGCACACTTTTCTATTGTGAAATGCCATCCGTTGTTGCAACACAGACCAAAAAATGGTGCTGTTCTGCATTCAGAAAAGGCGATCTTTAAAGAAGGCTTTGAGTTACGTTTGAATTGCCCTCTGCCCTAAAGAAACCCCGCCAGTGAAATATTGGGATTAACTGGTCTTTGAGGCGCGGATTAGCGCGACTTTCCCAAGCCGCACATTCCTGGTGCCATGTCTCTTAAAACGAAAGGGCCGGAAACCCGGCGGGGAAAATGAGAAATAATTAAAATTTGCTCACGCTTTGCAGTTCCAAAGATACATTTACTTTAAATGTCCTGATGTTTAATAGCCAAATTACAAGACGCGTACAACCCAGTGCTTTTCAAGTTTAACCTTTAATTTAAGCTTCTGACTGGGCCTGTACCTTATCAAAGCCCATCCCTTTATAAACCACTTGTTGACGCACGTTTTAATAAAACTTGACTGGAATACAATGATGTGTAGAGGTGGGCAATTTCTTGTAAATCAGTCAACCAGGAGAACGCTATTAATATTTAATATGGATATGCACGGGATTTCCTCTTTTCTTTCCTCCAAAGGAAATGGACACCATTTCAATAAAAATAATAATAAAATAATTCACATTTAGAGCGCTTTAAAATAGCCTATCCTTTTGATAAACAGATCAAATTATTTAACGTACACGCCATTTGCCATCTGTTTCTTCATACAACATCATCGCACAAGGAAATCTATTCAAATTTGGTGTTTCGGTTAGCCGTCTTTTTTCTTTCTTTCTTTTTTTTTTTTTTTTCTTTTCGTAAACCGGGCCTCTCCGACCTTTGTATTAGCCTTTGCATTTCAAGCTATTGTAGCTGATCTATTAAAACACAAGCACACACATACAATTCATAATAAATTTTAATAACTCGTCCAGACGTAATAACTTTAAATATGTTGTCAGATTTGAAATTGTTTATTAATATTTCTGTGGCGGGACCACATTACCACTCCAGACAAGTTTAAGATCCACGTGGGTGGTATATCAGTTATGACCAATGGAGATCAATAAGCGGGGACAGACAGTTCCTTTCTTACACGTTCTCTCGAGTCCCTGTATTTTCGAGATTGTTTGTCTCTTGAAATGAATCCAATAGTAATCACGTGACTAGTATTATTTACCGTCGTGTTTCCTTAAAGAAAAACAAATCTATTAAAATCACAGCCGAGTCTTCGCAGATGCGACGGAGCTCACAAATTGCATACAGTTACAACAGATCACAGTTTCGAAGGCTAGCACAGATAAAAAAAACACAAATGTACCATTTATATAAGACACACATTGATTGTCTTTTAAAAACTACATATTGATTCCTTATAAACACCTTTTCTTAAATAAAGTAGTGCATCCAGGTCGCCATGGGGGCGTTCAGCGCACGCACGCACACTCACACACACTCGCACACACACGTACACAAGCACTCGCACACATCCTCTCTATCATCCTCCTGATGGAAGTGTGTCTCGTCTTGCCAACATTGAAATAGGTCGGCGTGCTGTAAGAGGCTTAGAGAAAGCCTGCCCATTCCAAGCACTTAACCAAAAGATTGGCTCCTTTTGCCGTGTAGTTTTTTCTCCTCTTTTCTTGAGTAAGGATTTGTTCCGTGGCTTTGACCTAACTTATTACAAATTCACTTTGTACCTTAAACAACAGGTTGTGGTCAAATGGCCTATGTTTATACGCATTCACGACCCTTCAAATACTACTTTGCAGGCCACGAGGGGTGCATGTAGCTCAAATAGATATTTCATGTCAAAGACGAACTTCAAAAGCGCTGTCGGGCACAATGCAACCCATCCATCTCGGAGAGTTCGCGTGTCACGGAACACTTCTTTTTTTTTTGGAAGGATGGCAGGTCTACAAGGTTTATTTTATGGTCTTTTAGTGTGTTGATTGGACAGAGTGGCAGACGTTTCGTTAGTTTCACAACACCTGGAATTTCCAGGAGGAAGTCTGATCTTTGTAATCCAAGCAGTCAGCATTGAAGTTCAGTTTCCACGAGGACGCTTGGTCCTTATAATCCAAGCAATCCGCGGTGGAGTTGAAGCCGAGCCCCGAGGCACCGTAACCTTGCGTGGGGAGGGACGCGGGAGACTGGTTCAGGTGACTGGTGACAGCGTTGCTGCTCATGGGGCTCAAAGTGGATCCTGGCCCGGTCAGCTGATGGTGCATGGGCGTCAAGTATGAGCCGCAGTCCATGCCCCCGAAGTAGGATGTGGAACCAGCGTAGCCCTGGCTGTATCCAGACGCTTGAGTGTAGGTCATGGGGTAGGATCGCTGCATGCAGGAGGAGGAGGTAGAGAGTGGGTCTGACAGCGGGGAGATGGAGGCCGGGCTCCAAATGGACACCGGCGCGGTTGTGGTGGAGACGGCCGGGACTGAAGTGCTGGAGGGCGGGGTGAACTGGCCACTCGCCCCGCTCTCAGAACTGGCCTCCCGCGCTGGAGAGCTCTTCTTTTTGGCAGGTCGCACCTTGTTCTGGCCTCCGTTTTGTTGTTGTTGCTGCTGCTGGCGACACTTTGCCCTTCGGTTTTTGAACCAAACCTGACGTGATAAAAAGGTTTATTAATATTTACGCAGTGAACTTTACTTAAGTTGTGGGGTAGCGCTGTATAATTATCTTTGCACTGTCTTTGCGCAAAATCAGAAGCATCAAACATTATTATAGATATTTTAGTATAATGCGCCACTCGTCCCATAAAGATGTCTACGGATTTTAGATGGTTTAATTTTTAAATTAAGACACTCTTGCATGACTTGAATGATACGTACCTGTACACGGGACTCCGGTAAGTTGATTTTCAAGGCCACCTCCTCTCGCATGAAAATATCCGGGTAGCGCGTTTTCGCGAATAAAGCCTCCAGCACATCTAGTTGCGCTCTAGTAAATGTTGTCCTTTCCCGCCTCTGCTTTCGAGGAGTCGCTGTTTTAAATAAACAAATGCATCACAAGGTTGTCCATCCGAAAATCTTTCATGCATAGATTCATTTAAAAAGCGGGTTATAAATATTAATGTATAATACCAAAACATTTATAGGCCTATAAAATATTAATATATCTAAAACCTTTGACGTAACTTGTTTTATTTTTAGTAAACCATTTTAAACTTTTCCTCGCTTGATATGTCATCAGTGGTGCAATAAAAATAACAGGCCTATCGGGTAGCAACATGTCATAATAACATTTAGCCTACATTTTTATTTTAATTCAACTTGTTTTTTTTATTCCTACGACGTACAACCCATATAGCTACACTGAATTGTGTGAGATTGTTTCAGGCTGTGAACTTCAAAATTCAAAACTTCTATAATTTAATTATGCATCAGCTACACATAACCGCTGAATGATAAGTTTCATCTCAAGAAGCCTTGAGTGGAAGTGTAATTATGAGACTAGAAAGCATATAAATCAAATAGCCAGGCCTACTATTTACACGTAAAGCACGTAAAGTGTAACTACATATTTTTAAATCTATAAAGCAGTATCGTCGTGTGCATACATTTCAAGTATCTTTTACATAAAATGCATAATTGGGAAGCCTGTCTCTCACCTGGGTATCCAACGGAAGGGTGCAGAAGGTCCATACCGGAGGTAGTTAAACTTAGCCCGTTGACCGTGTAAGGTGGTTGCTTGAGATACGACATCATGCTAAAGATGGTTGTGGGGGGGTTAAAGTTGGAGAAAATTTGGAAGGCTGAACACCGGCCCCTTTAGTCTTCTTTTCTTAGCCTTATTTCTGCTTCTAGCTCGTCTTCAGCGGTGGAGGTGAAACCGAAAACCCTGTTTTCAAAAAAACCACAAAGATAAACAGAGGCGTTCACTTAATTGCGAAGACTGAGGCTGTTGTTTCAACGTCTGTCATTAGACAGAAACAGGGTTCCTCTAGCTGCGATGACTTATAGGCGAATAAACCACGTCCACACCGCAACGTGCTCTTAAAGCCGCTCCAGACCTCCAGCTGTCCTCATGAGATGAACGAAGCTCATCTTGACAAACGCCCCCCGTCCCTCCCCTTCCTCCCCTCTCCCCACCAACCCCAAAAAGTAACATCTATTAGTTGCAACAAGTCTTCACAAAGACAAAACTCCGTCGTTCAAATGTGCACACAAGCCCGAAACACAATTTGCATAGGAACCCGGCTAATTGTCTCAGGCATAAGAGCATTGATTGGGTGCTATTGGTGGAGACAAAGGCCACTGTTAGCCTGATAACTAATGCTGATAACAAAAGCTCCATTGGCAAGGAACAAAAGTAACAATGACAAAAGTAGCCACCTTCTTTCCCCACTCACATTAGTCAAAAGAGCAGGCTATAAACCTTTAGCCTTTTTCTGAAATTACATGTTAATTCGTACTATGCTGAAAGGAGTATAACAATATATCAACTTTAATTTTTCGATGTTCCATTAAATATTTTGTTGCTAGATAGATTGTTAACGTAGTTATTTTATTAGACTTTAAAAAACAATTTAACTCAAACGAACAGATTAGGCTATTAGCCAATCAATTTTTGGGGCCCTAATGAAACGAAAAAAAGTTTTTTGTAACAGGCCATTGTGTCAAGCAAAACTCCAAATTAACCGAAGTTCAGCATCATCCAAATCACAATCCTGTCTGAATACATGATGAAATTATTAAACAAAAACTTCAGCCTTATTATGCAAAAAAAGAGTTTTTTTTCTAATCCAACGGTTTCGCCCCTCAATCTGTCACTTAAAACAGTCCTCGTCTACCAGTTGCGCAGCCGCTCGATAGTAATTACCTCATCCAAGAATTAATTATGATAAATGTTGTTGTTGATAAATTAACGAGATAATCCGTGTGGCACGCGCTCCCCTAATTACTGGACGCTACCTCTTCAGCTGAACGTTTGGCCTCATTGATTCTGTGCATGACTACAATAAAAATCACGCGTGCGCGCTCGCACACACACACACTCACAGACACTTCAATGCAACGGTGTCTCTGACATGATACAGAACAAACTAGTGAAACAATAAAAAAGGTAATCATCAGATGTTCATTTGTTCAAGAAAGAGGTTAATATATCGAGCAGTATGCAACGACGCAATAAAAAAACGCATCCTTGTTTATTTGTATTCATATTCTCATCAGAAATAAGAGCAGTGTGCCGAATTATGTCGCTCGTCGTTCGCTCATTTTCTTTTTATCGGTTTCACCCAGACGGTTAAAATGAGCTAGAAAACAGTAAACGCTGATTTAAATTATTATTATTGTTATTTTTTTAAGTGAAACGTGTACTGCCACAAATCAAGATGTGTGTCAATAAATATCATAAATATTAAACAACGTTAAGCATATAGTTTAGCCTAATTGTTTGGCTTTCTCAAAATACAAGCACAAGAACGTTTGAGCTATAAAAAGATAAACAGACTGCACAGAAAGATTCATTTAGCCTACATTTCACAAGAACGATAGGCTATTAATATTAGCCTAATAATAAAAATAAGAACTGTTCGCGAAATCTTAATACAGAAAAATACATTTCACACGACTGCATAAGGCGGGCTACTTACTGTGGATTCAATTCAAAGTCCGTTAAAGTTTTATGTCCAATAGCGAATATACGTCTAAATGGTTACACAAATATTGAAGACATCAAGATAAAATCCTTTTCATCAAACCGTGAAGCAAATGAGTTATGATGAAGCCTCTACGGCTAAACGCGAAGAATGGATAAAATGGTTTAGAGAGATTAAAGCACATACGGTTATGATTCGCTGCTCCTCTGGGTTGAAGTTGCTGGAGTCTGATTTGTACAGCACGCTGGCCAATGAAGAGCTCAGGACTGGAGTCTGTTTCTCTCGCAGGGCCCTTTGCAGGGAAACAAATGTCGACAGCTACTTTTTGATGCAAACTCTCCAGCCAATGAGAGCGAGGCCCTAGCGGAGCACATTCTCATCTCTGAGAATCAAAGGAATGTCATTTTATGTTGTAACATTAACTCATAGTGTTATGAATTAATGGAAAGAAATATGTATTTTTTTGATTTAACACTCTTTAAAAAAAACCCCAAAAAACCCCAATGCTCTATTTTTGCATAATTGATCTGTTTGAAATGACTTTTTTTGTCCTGCGGTGGCCCTTAGTAAACGTGGGATAGTTTGCAATCTTACCACTTAAAAAGTTGCAAAGGAAACAATAGTATAATTTATATAATCTCGAGCATGATTATTAATAACGAGTGAAAACAGCACACTCAGTTCTATAATTCTTATGATATAACAGCGAGGTTAAAGCGGAGAAAACAAACGTGGAATACGGACGCTCGAATCCACGCAGACCTCTTGCATTTCTGTTGCGTAGCTGGAGGGATTTACGGGGACTTAATTCCTTAAAACTGTCCTCTCGTCCACATGACGCTCAAACTGCAAGTGCTCAAGCTGATATACCCAAATGCATCAAGAGATGAGTGCATCGCATTGCCATGGGGCTAGATTAGGGCCTTTTATAAGACATGTAGAATACACGTGAAACCAGTGTGGAGTAGCGCGACGAGGAGGTGAATTAGGTAGCTTTAAAAATGTTAAAAACAACATGTTGCCAATACCCACTTCGAGACATGTCTATCGGGATTCTTCTGTGTGGGAGGAAAGCCGACTGTATCATAACAGCTTTAAGTCTATACATTTTAAGATATCCTGAGAAGAGGAGAACCTGACAAGCGCCCGGGTGACTCGACATGCACGGACAAATCAACAACGGTGAGAAACAAATGAACAAAGATCATTGTTTTTTAACGCATGCTTCTTTTTTTGTTTAACTGAATCCAGCTCAGATATGTTTAAATGAAATGCAACTTTTTATGATTCAAATAATTTATGAATACATTCTATTAGAATTACTAATTATTATTATCACTGCTACTACCACTATTGTTGTTGTTTGTCATTTCCGTCAGATTTAATTCTTATTATGACAAACTGTAATTTCCAACCCATATGATCTTTCATAAGGATCAGTGCGTTCTAATTCCTTTTTTGTTTAAACATAATATTTTTTTCTGTTTGAAATTATTGAAGCATAAATCATAGCAAATGGTACATTTTTATTATATATATATATATATATATACATTTTTTTAAGATTAGGGTATTTTCCTGTTTACTACCCTACTAATAAATTATACAACCTACAACAACTAATAATATTAATAATAATTTTATGTGCCATCATGGTTGTGTTTTTCAGTGAGACTTGAGTTTATTCCTCTTTTTTATTTTATTTGCATTGGATGATGCCGTTTTGAGAAAGTAAAAGCAAAAACAATTTAAAAACATGACTAATAAAAAGTTCCTATTGTGTAATTCCAGTTAGAATCTTATCTAGACTATACGCCTATTATTATATTATTTTATATTATATATACATACATATATATATATATATATATATATAGGAATGGCGTCCCATTAATCGAGTGTGATCTTTCTTTGGGTTACAGATGCAGATGAAAAAAAAACTTTTACACTTCAAGTCAGGATGGAAAGCTTCAGTTGTGCACCTGCTATTGTGGAATGTCCTGGAGACGATGACAGCCACCATTATCCTGGTGATTTACCTGTTAATATTTCCCCACATCCACCTGCCACGTACTGTTTTGAAAATCTATAAACAGTGTCTTTCTCTTCAAGCGCTTTTGGAGTTCTTCGTGCTCGAAAGTGAATGAAAAATGAATCTTTCAACGCAAATTGCCGTTTCTTCTCTGAACTCACTCGCCTGAGCTCAAGTATGAAATTTAGAAGAAAGAAGAAAAAAAAAAAAAAAAAAATTGCGAGTCGCTACATGTAAAGGATGAACCGAAATGATAACTGCGCTTGTAGGACTGCGAGAACATCTGAATAAACAACATAAAAAAAACACGGACAAATGATGGAGTTTTGCGGTTCTTCGTTTAAGGTTTAAAAATGATCGGGAACTAAAAACACTTGAAAAGTTCCTATCTGCAGATTTTTAGACGGGTAGAATTCAGGAGCGCGTGTTTGACGTTATATTAACGCGCTGTGTAATTTATTTAGTAACGCGCAAGTCACAGCTATGATAAATAAACGATGTTTCATCCACCATCATCCCGCCTGCCTTTATCGCTGGGATCTCGCCCAGCGTTGCCTCTCGCTGTTTAAACTGCTAAATTATTTATCAAATTCTAAACGCCCCGCGTCCGGAGGGAACTCTCATCTTTAAAGGAATTGTGGTTTGTCAAAGTGAAAAAGAGCAATGCGTGTTCGCGCCTGTGGCCACAACAGCGCAATCCCAGTAAATGACACCCTTCCCTTTAATCTCCACTTTGGTTGAATGGCGAGTTGCAATATTAAACGTTTTTTTGGTTTTCTAATGCTGAGCATGTAACAGTGTCTAGTATATTATTACGACGTTCTGTTTTTTAAAATGACTGAATATTACATTTACAATTAACCATCCCCATTAAAATAGACAATGAAAATACAATTTAATATAGTACAATACAGTCAAACAATATAATAATATTTAAATAAATAATATTTAAATGACATAAAATATAGCCTAATAGCTATGTTATTTTAATATTTATAACAATATCCATTACTACTACTAAAAATATTTAAAACATCATTAAAGTACTAATCTCTCTTTCTGTCTCCCCCGCAGGTCCAAATGTTTTGCAAGCACTGGTGGGCAAATGCAAAGTGGACATCATCTGATGTTATCTTATGTGAATGTTTGGAGGAGCACAGTAGGAAAGGATCAGTTTCTTCACAGTTTTATTAACAACTGAAGATTAGAAGATCTTTAGTGGCTTTTCAACTATAACACCATGTTGCACTTGCTCTGAAATTGTTGGATTGATAAAAAATGACTGTTGATTCATTTAAATGAATGCTTGACTTGACTGTATCTTCCGGTGTTAAATATATTGTGATTTTTTTTTTCTTGATAAGGTTTTGAGTTTAGATTCAAACCCTAGACATGGTTGAATGGACATAATTTAGCATGATACATTACAAACGAACCTGCCTTAATGTTCTCCCTAAATGTTTCTCTGATTTGACATAATTGTGACAGTGTTTAAATGCGATAACAGTCATTTTTGATGAGAGGAACACTTGAACGTGAAGGTATATTTGCACAAAGTAATTATATGAATAAAAGAGCTCGTTTGATCTTTATTGACATTCATAATTTCCCGTGTGCCACATCTTCCCGTAAGGTACAGCAAACTTAAATGGGGTTAAATGTTACGCGTCACGGTCCGAGAAAATAAGGATGTCAGATCGGAAAGGGTGGGGAGAAACGGAGGATGATTGCACAGTACATTTCAAAAGATCACTAAGGTTACAGCGATCTACATATAGAAACAGACTGGGGAAAAAAAAGACACGAGAAGAGAGAAAGAACATTAAAATTCCTTAATACAGTTACTCACACTACAAGCACCACATTTTTTATATGTGGCTTACACTTATTAAAAAACATGCATACTAATTCATTTTTTTAAATAAAATAGACAAGTTTTAAAACACAAGTTTGTTGCACATAAACACACTTTAAAACCTCCAACTAGAGCAGAAAGAGGCACAAAACTAAGATCGAATTCTGTGTATATGCATGATGCATTTAGTATCTTCAGAAAATATTTAACGGTTATTAATCACTACTGTAATTGTTTGTCTGCTGTTTACACAGGGGCCAAGCAGCAAACAAATGGATTCAATTAAAACCCGATTCTTCCCTTCAAGTCATCAATATGAGGCAAAGTAAGCCCTCCACCATACTGACAAGGACAAACAAGTACACACAAGGGGACACTAAACGTTCTTTCAGTCATGCATAAACATGCTTTTCTCTCTACGCTCTTGCTCTCACACTTTCACACACACACACACACACACACAATACAAAGGCCCTCAAGGTGAACTTGGTGAAAGATCTACGAACTCAGATCTTCAAAGAACTTGCAATGCAATTGTGTCAAATTCATTTTTCCAAACGAATAATGATAACACTCGATATCTTTATTACATGGATTGCGTTGAGAAAAGCAAAAATGGCATGAGGTGTATGATGAAACCTGCCCTGCAGTGTGGGCTTCACTTCTCTCGCCTCTCTCAGAGTTCAAAGGCACAGGAACAGAGAGGGTCGGATTTATTCAGGCTTTATGTGGTAAATGCTTGGATGTCTTTCTTGTAGTCTGCAAGGCCCTAAGATCACATTTAGGAAATGTTCTATTGTAAGGTTGGCTGTGAAATCCCCATAATAAATTCACCAAACAGGCACAAGCAATGGCTATTTATGATCGTGGCCATTTTTTTCCTTTCTATCTTGCCTTGCAGGTAAAGGTGTGTCTGTTTATGCATCACGTTTAGACTCAAACACCAGTAACACTGACTTGAAAGGATCAATGATCATAAAGATGTAGATTCAAATAATCTCTTATTGAAACTTTCAATACAAATATTGGCTTATTATGGATTTGTGTCACAGAAGATTAAAAATAAAAGGGATAGTTAACGTTCAAACTGTCATCATTTACTCACTCTCATGATGTGACCTATACGGATGATATTTTGGAAAATATTTTTAACGTTGTTCCAACCTCCCTGATTTTCTCTGTATGGGCAAAAACAGTGGAAACATTTTTCAATATATCTATCTGCAAAAAAAAAAAAGAAACTCTTTTAGGTTTGGAATGACCCAAGGGTGAGTAAAAGGTGATCTGATATAACAATTATTTGTGTCAAGCCAAATTGTAAGCACCCATCATTATTGAGTCTTTAATTATGTGATATAATTAACCCTGCACCCAGTTTGAAAGGCATGTGAGTTGAGGACGAGCCCCCATATGGGGTGAGCATTCCTTGCTTGTGCCCCGTCCAAACCCCACTTTGTTTTGAGTGACATTCTGGCACTCTTGTTCATACACCAATACTCAGACTCCAAATTGTACCGTCTTGCTGTCTCACACACTGCCAGTTCACACGCATCTCTCTCCTCTTTTCTATTTTTAATGCTCCTGCACAAAAGGTTTTCTTTATATTTTATGCAAATATCTTTTTTTTAATCTTCCTGTAGAAAACTTTTTTCTTTTCTTTTCTAGTGTCATTGTCTCTTAACTGTTTATATCTCTTTTGGAAAAGTGGAGGCTGTCTGTTAGGACTCTCATAATTCTGTCAGTTGGATGTTTCCATTACGTTCTCATCACGTTCCTGCCATGTTCTTGTACCGGCTCCAGCCTGTAGTCAGCTACCCTTCCAGCCACAGGCTGGCAGCTGTTTTTTTTTTTTTTGCAATTGTGTATCTCTAAGGGCTTGTCTGTCAACTGGAACCCTCCCCTCCAATTAGGAGTGTAAACACAAGAGCCGTCTGCGTGTGTGCGTGTGTGTGTGTGTGCTTATAAGAAGTTCACAAACTGTCCCCTAAAACTCCCTTTCCAATGATTAAAAATGCTTAGGTTCTCCAAACTGAGAGCATTCAGCATCTAAAATGCTTTCTGAGAGAATGATGCAGGATAAATATTTGCAGTTACATATTTCACCCTTCTTCTTAAATTTTAATATAGACTGCATCTTAACTGGTTTGTTTTGACTTAAATATGTCATAAGCGTAAATTTTTCGAAATTGAGATTTATACATAATCTGAACGCTGAATAAATAATCTTTCCCTTCATGTATGATTTGTTAGGATAGGACAATATTTGAGATACAACAATTTGAAAATCTGGGCTCTGAGGGTGCAAAAAAAAAATCTAAATATTGAGAAATTCACTTTTAAAGTTGTCCAAATGAAGTTCTTAGCTAATCATATTACTAATCAAAAACGAAGTTTTCATATATTTATGGTAGAAAAATTTACAAAATATCTTCATGGAACATGACCTTTACTTAATATGCTAATGATTTTTGGCAAAAAAGAAAAATCGATAATTTTGACCATTACAAAGAATTTTTGGCTATTGCTACAAATATACCCCAGCGACTTCAGACTGGTTTTGTGGTCCAGGGTCACATATGGTACATTATACGCATAATACATTATGACTTCTCTTGTATATTTGAAAAGAAAGGTATTTATATTTAATTTTATTTGACAGCACATATATACTGTAGAGTCATTTATATCATAGACATTTACACTGACATATTTTTCTGTGGAAGTATTTGATGCGTTGTTGCATAATAGAGTACTGAACTGGACGTATTTCATTTAACAAAGTATTTATTTTCGACATTAACTTGACAGGTCACCATTCGCCACTCTCCTGGTTACCATAGGGAACCAATACTGCTGAAAAGAATGTAGAGTCTGGGACAGGACAGGCTGTGTGTGTGTGTGTGTGTGCTGGGGGTGGGAACACTCTCAGAAACCCCAGTGGTTACCGCCTTGCGGCTGGCAATAGGGATGCAGGAATTTCACTAGACCTACTGCCCGGAAAATGCCAGGTGGGAGACGAGGAGCGGACAGAGGGTGTGGAGGAGTCACATTAATTGCTGGCAGGGGAGGTGGAGGATAGGTAGCTCAGGAACTGACAGAAGCTCAACAGAAAAATAGAGCGGTCAAATCAATTGCAGCCTGATGTATTTACTGTCGCTTTAATGTCATTTGCAGAATGAGCGTTTCTCTTGAAAGCGAGAATGCAAACTAATCATTTTAAGGTAAATTATTTCTTTGGAATTGCTCATTTTTGGCTTAGACTAAGTGATGCTTTGAATTTGCAATGCGTTTATATCTTACATATTTGTTTAGACTTGCGGACAAATAAGAAATATCATTACAAGTCTATCAAACTTCTCCAAACGTAAAACGCTATTATTAGTATTATTAGCACATATTCTGCATGACCATAAATCTACCTTACTAACTGTTAATCACAAATTAGGAGTTTATTGAGGCAAATATCATAGTTAATAGAGAATTTGGACTTAAAATAAAGTGTGACCTAATAAGTATATTTAATGAAATTATATTATCATGCTGATATGATTGCCACCAAGACAGCTAACACAGTAAAACATGATAACATAATAAAAAACATGATTTTTTAAAACAACAACAAAACTTATGTTTTTGCAAATAGACTATTCATTTATATTTGATTTATTTATTCACCCAGCAATGGAAAAAATGAAAAGAAAAAGGGGAAAAAATAATAAAATAATACAAATAATGGTCATGCCCTTTTACAACATATTAAATTTTTTTTTGTAATATAATGCAATCAAAATATAAAATAATATAAAATCTTCTTTTAATAAAACAACCCTGCTTATGAATTTTCCTTTCATTAAACTGTCTGGATGCTGTGTTATAAACATATTTGGGATAGACCTTGTGGGTGTCTACGATCATTTCACCCTGATTCTCAAAACCTAATGCGACTCATATGGAGTCATAAACATATAAAATGACATCTACAAATGCGGCGAGGGGAAGAACAGCTCAGTTGCTCTGAAATCAATGCGGTCTCTGCTGTGGAGCTTCTGGGGCACAGTTCAATAAAGCAGCAGCATAATGGTCAGCACCATGGTGGAGCCATCGAGTCATGGAGCAACATCATGCTCCGCAGCAGGGGAAGACATCGGGCAGATGGGTCCAGTGTAGCGGTACAACTCCATCCCTCCTCCTCTCCCTTCTATACTGCTCTCTTTCTAGCTTTCTGCCCCACAGTGCGATTGGTCAGAGTCTGATGAATGGGTCTAAATCAAACAGATCGGGAAGGCTACTCCAACAAAGTGCAGTAGAACATACTAATACAGTATGCGCCATTTGGGATCGGCGAATCAATTACGTGGAAATGAATGTCATTTTAAATGACGGATAGAGAGGACAGATACTCAAGAGTGGTAGGAAGAGCGAACAAGTCACAGATAAAGACTGAGAAGGAGCAAGGCAAAGGAGGGAGAGAGAGCAAGGGCAAAAGTGTGATTGAAAGAGAGAGGGCAGGCATATCCCTTTGAAATGCCCACTCAGGGGTAGGAGCCTGGGGGAGCAGGCTGGAGTGGCCCAGCGCCTGGACAGACAGGCAGTCACCACTCTGGGCCAGGGTCCAGCACCCCTCCGCCATTCCCACCAGCCTCTCCTCCTTGCCCAGGCCAGACTGGCTATGTCCCCCCCTCTGCCCATCAGTCAGCCAGCCTCCAGTGGACCAACTGGAGCCTCGCAACCTCACCTTGCCAACAAACCCCCCTACTTCCAACCCCCACCCAACTGTATGGCTCAAGCCCAAACTGATTCGCCCCATCAGAGCAACCTCTGTTGTATGAGGGACTGACTGATCACTCCATAAGCTCAGCACATGTGACAGGACGTCTGTCAGAATACTACGCCATTCACTTTTACTCTTTCGTTGATTTATTTCCTACTAACTTAAACTTTTTTTAGATCTTTTTAGCACATGAACTGACATGTCTAAATGAAGATTTAAGCCTGATGTATGATATCTGACATGAGTAGGTCTCTACATTATAAAAATGTCTAAAATGTAATATTGTTATAATATTTCTATGTTATTGGAGTGAAGCATGTGACACTTCATGTCACATATTTGTGCTGAGATTGGGCCTGTTTTTGTTTCTCCTTGAGCATGGCATTTATATTTTTTGTATATCATATACCATATAAGCCATAAAATGTGCCTGATGTGGAATTTGTTTAGAAACATTTTTTTTATTTTGTGTAAAAGTTCAGTAAAATAGTTTACTCTCACGATAAAACTATTCACATTAGTTCATGTTCACATTTAATTCTGTCATTATTTACTTGCTCTAAAGGTTTTTTTTAAACCAGTAGGATGTCCTTTTTGCTGCAAAACTTAAAAGAAAATAATCTTTTAACTGTTTTTGTCTTATACTGAACATGCATTTTCCAAAATATCTTGTCTTCCACGAAAGATAGAAAGCCACACAGGTTAGGAACGACATAAGAGTAAGCAATGGCAAGATTTTAATTCAACATCACTATAGAACTCCATTTTCCAGTGCTTTATGTGGCACACAGACATACAGATATAATACAGATATAGAAGAAGATTTCAAATAGGGATGACTGTAACACAAGGTGAGCTGCATCATTGTCAGTTGAACCATTTAGAAATAAGGTACATGGAAGAAATAACTATTATTCATAACAACAATCTCTCTGACTCTCAAACTTAAGCTTCATCTGTTTTCTGAATCTTTGTCTTGACAGTTTGTGCTTGTCAGCGGCATTGTCTGTTTGTCAGTTCGTGGTTTTGCCTTGCCAAGTCTGCAATGTCTTTCCCGAACTTGTCTGCCAGTAATTGTTCAGTGCATTCCTCTATTGTTTCTTTCTGAGATATCATCTGATGCGTCATCTCGCCATTATTTTCTGCTCTGCATACTGTCAAGGATGACAACCTCAATCTATCCACCACCCCCAGGTCTGAGGCAAGGTTACCATGTCCCCATGGCAACAGCAGCAGGCCCACATGATTCGGCACAATGTGAGTGGGAATCTTGCCAAAGACTGGGAATTTGGGTGTGATGTAGGCATTGTGGATAACAGGTTCAGCCCCGGTGGAAGCACATGGGTCAGATGAGGACTGACTTTCACAACAATACCTCTGATAACAACAACTGTCAATGTCTTTAATGAAATACTGCGTTACTATTAAGATTGGAAATTACTTTTTTAATAAAAACAACAACAACAAGCTTTCATCCGGTTGTGAAATCTCCCTTTCTGTCATTCTCTCTTACTCAGCTTGGCTGTGTGTACCGGTGCGAATTACCCAGTGTTTATTTTGTTGTTCTCGTTACAGACCATAAACACCACTTACTCTGATGTTTGGGGTTGGAGTTGAGTGTGTGTGAACCATGTGCTATATTTGCTGATAACAGGATTTGCTTGTGTTACAAATCACCAAACGAGAAAGGTTAATTGTCAACGCAAGCTCCAAAATGGCTGCACACTTTAATCTTTAGTGTGCGGATGCTTTAATATTTATCTTGAGTAATTAGATATAGACAGGCTTTACCCTGTTTTTAGATCAGCACTTCCATGTTGTGTCGAACTGCATTTTGGTTTCTTGGACATCCTTTAATTGTAAAACAGAAGCAGGGTTTTGATGTTCTTTACGTTGAACCAATTGTAAAATGTAAATGTGACCCTGGAGCACAAAACCAGTCTGAAGTCGCTGGGGTATATTTATAGCAATAGCCAAAAATACATAGTTTGGATCAAAATGATTGATTTTTCTTTTATGCCAAAAATCATTAGGATATTAAGTAAAGATATATAAATATATAAAACTTAATTTTTTATTAGAAAAATGCATTGCTAAGAACTTCATTAGGACAACTTTAAAGGCAATTTTCTCAGTATTTAGAATTTTTTGCAACCTCAGATTCCTGATTTACAATTAGTTGTATCTCGGCCAAATATTGTATTGTATTGTATCATAACAAACCATATATCAATGAAAAACGTATTTGTTCAGCTTTGGGGTGATGTATAAATCTCAATTTTGAGAAATGGACCATTATGACTGGTTTTGTGGTCCGGGGTCACAAATAATGTACATTATAAAGTATTAAGTGAGTAATACAACTACTTAAATTAATTACCCTCACATAGTCTAACAGAAAATGTTTTCTATATTAAAATATATTTTTATTAATCCCTTTAATGTTGTTTTGGGCTCCACTGACTTTCAATGTAGAACAAAAACTGTTTTTTTTTTTGTCGAAAACTGTAATGTTCACATAATCGAGAAAGTCATGCAGGCTTGGAAGAACAAGAGGATAAGTACATTATAACTGAATTTCCATTTTAAATAGTTGTATTACTCATTTAATACAATGTACATTATTTACAATTTATAATTAGTTCAACAAAAACAATACTAACCCTGCTTCAGTTTCATAGTTAAAGGATGTCTAAGAAAGCAAAATACAATTTGACACAACATGATCTAAAGAAGCTGATCACTTTGAGACTTCAAAATTAAGTTACACACTTTACTTCTGTGCGAGTGGTTCACTGGTTGCCAAGCACGAGGATTGACTGGGATAAATAAAGATTGAGAGGTAGGTAGAGAGAGAATAAGGGGGTGGGGAGGTGGTCATGTTTTCCACTGGCACGTCGTTAACCTCCCGGGTCTGTGGGGAGAATCGGAGCTGCTGTGGGAGCTTAGAGCATAGAGCATTTGTTTGTGGGACTCCCGGGGGGAGGCAGACCCCATGCCTGAAAACGGGCTTCCAAAACAGCAGTGGGTTGACGAGAGGGGAGGGACTGGATGAGAAGAGGGAGGAGGAGAGGGGGACACTTAAACAAAAACACCCTGAGGGTCGGGGGTCCCCCTTGGGCCGAGGCCTACAACTTTGTCCCCAAAAGAGTGATCCGGAGGTGCTAAAACAAGTGTCTTTTTTTTTACTGGTACTTTATGTTCAGTCGCTGGGCTATCATACATGTATGTATTGACAAGTTTTTGCACAAAGTGTTATTATTATAATGGTAATCTAATACATGTAATGTGACTTCATCAAGAGTTGGACTAATCTGGTCATCTAAACTCAGACTTGGAGATAAAGTCAGTGTAACAGTAAATAACTTACATAACAATAACCCAACATCTACATTATTAGTGGAGCACTATTGTTTTCCACAGAAAGAGGTGCTTTTGTCCAGACCCACTAACATTACACAACTCTTAACCAACGCTAAATCTGTTCAAACATATTAATCCTCTGAACCAGAAATGTTTAAATCTGAAGAAAAAACTATTAGAATCGTTAAAGAATATTATATTATATTATACTATAAACAAGAAAATAAGAAATATTTTTTTCTACATACCAATGTACCGCAAAAGCAGGTATAAAGAGGACAGTCATACAAAATTATGATTAAGGGTCAAATGAAATCACCTATTGTGGTCTGGTCTAGTCTGGTTATGCAAAATTAGATAATATTATAATATTTTTAAAATGCTATTTCAAAGAATTATTTTATGCTCACAAAGGCAGCATTTATTTGATAAAAATACAGTAATATTATGCCATTTTAAATAACTATTTTAACAGTTACAATTTTATTATATTTTAATAACATTTTCTATTTTAATGAATATTTAAAATGTAATTTATTTATGTCATGGCAAAGTCTTATTTTTAAAGCAGATTCAGTGTTACTTCAAAAATGATTGTAATATGTTAATTTGATGCGCAGGAAACATTTCTTATTATTATCAATGCGGAAAACATTCTTTAAAATTTTGTGGAAGCTATGATAAATTTATTTTTTCAGGACTCTATAAAGAATAAATAAATAGATAATAAATAAAAAAAAGAATAAATAAATAAAAAATTGGGACTGACCCAAACTTTTGAACAGAAGTGTGCTTTCATACATAAAATTGTATAAGAATGCATGGCATAACACTGCATTTATTGACATGACATGCATCTCAGCATCTACCAAAACTCTCCCTTCAAAATATATAGTGCAGAAAAAGTAGTACACTTCCAGAGTTTGGCTAACTTTGTCAGTCTTTTTGAAGTTATGTAATATGTAAAAGTTAAACGTATATATAAAAAGTGAAATACAAAGAGGGTAGTGATACAGAATAATGGTTAAAGGACTTCTTGGTGGTCTGGATACAACATCACATGATTAATGATTAAAAATGGCCAACGCTCTGTCTGTTGTAGTGAGCATCATGTATCCAAGGGTTAAAACATAAGGTTTTCTCTCTATTCCAATATATCACATGCCTATTACAGTTTTTTTTCCGGGACAAAATTATGTTGACAACTAATAGTTGCGCACATCATGAGCTGAAGTGTTGGGTTTTAAATATATTGGTAAACTGAGTGCTTCAGGTTGAAACTGTATTGACCCCCGCTGCTCTTTTTAGTGGAAGAGGGTGAGCTAGTACAATGATGACGGCCTAATACCGGCTACAAGACATTGAATCCGCCTATACCATATACTGCTGAGCTGGTAAATACTCTTACAATCAGTGTATTTTCAACCAACCTTTCACCCCCTTCTTTTTCTTTTCCACCCAACAGTGCCCCTCTATTTTCCTACCTCTTTATCCCTTTTAATTAGAAGGCAAATTCTGCTGGGTTGGAGAGATCTAATCCTCCGCCACCCAACAATGCACAGAGTTTGCTTTGAACAACCGACCTGCGGCCCTTAAACGCAAACCCCCGCCTCACAGCTGGCCCCTCCTCTCTGATACCTAGCCTTCACACAGCAGCTGATCTGGAAACAGCCTCAGAATGGTCACATACAGGGATTAGAGGGGAGTATTCTGAATTCAGGTCAAACACAGAAGGCTCGATTCGGTTTAAACACTAACAGTTTGATTGAAAACCAATTTCTTTCATGGTGTGGTCCAGAGGGAAAATTCTTGGCATGAACAAACTTATTCTGTCAGTATCCATGTTGCGGGACCCATGTGCAAAATAACTACCTGGTCTCATGGCATACACATACATGGGTGCAATTTTTAGCAAGACACGAAATACGTACCAATAAGTACATATCACTGCAGTTTCCAAAAGAAATGAACACTAGAGGCAGTAAAACTCTGACACCTTTTATTCCTTTTCACACAAAGTTTTAATAAATAAAGCATAATTTCCACACAATTACATTATGACTTCAAAACAATATTAATATGCTGGGATATTTGAAAACTGATGCTTTTGAATGTTAACATCACACATATCCAGCTTTATATCTAGGGGTTTCATAGACTGTAGGTTTGTTCGGTAGCTCACGGAGTACAGAGATGTACGTGAGAGGCAAGGAGCTCTGGTTTGAATCCTGTGTAACTACGGTTCGACAAAACAGTTCAAATCTGTGTAAAAGGAAGTTGAAATAACACGGCTGCATCAACAAATGTGTTTTTTTCAATAAGTTTTGCATTTGTTAACACTATCTGGTAGGTTTAGGGTTGGATTTGGTGTAGGGCATGTTTCCAACATGATAGAGCGTTAACTTTTAGCAAACATCCATGGATATTTTTAATTCTGAACCATCGCAAATACATACCTATATCAATGTAATAAAATGCACCAGGGTTAACCTGTATTTTAGCACCACTCAAGTGGACATTTCTCTTTGAAACTGTGGCGAAACGTGCAGTAATGTACGTAAAAACATGTTGTTGCACAAAAAGTGAACAGAGGTATATGTTTTTATGAGACCAGGTTGCAAAATAAATAACTAAAAGACATTTAGTGTTAATTTAGATTTGTTTTGAGTCTTTATAACGTATTTTTTTCTCCCAAGACAGCAAAAGACACCAATTCCGAAGGTGGAAGTACGAACGAATCAGAGTTAGACATTAGATGGAGATTGAGAGAGAGAGAGAAAGCGCTATAGCAATGACAGTCTGTTCCTCTGCTAATTTACATATATATTAATGTTCTTCATTGTACATAGAGGATCTCATTAGTCTGTGTGATTTTCAGTCAAGATGCAGTTGGTGGATATTCATAAAACTCATACATAGACACATACATATGTGTTTATGTGTGAGGATGCACATTTGCATTTCGTTGTTTGTGAATGACATTAGTTGATATGAAAGTCTGTCAGTGCAGATAGTTTCGCAAAACAAAGATAAGGTTATGCAAAATTATACATTTACACATGCAATCTTATAACAATGCATAATTCCATGTATGTCATAACATTGCATTCTTTTACATGGTGTACATCTCGATATTTGCATAAAGCACTTTCACAGTGTTAACCAACAAACTAGAGAGGGTAAATATTTTAATGTACGTGCAGTTTTAATTGGCATAGTCTGATTTTCAATTAGTATTCCTAGTTTAGGTTTCCCATTAGCTTGTGTTGAAGAACATTTTCTGTATCTTTAAGTCAGTGTGATTTCTTTTCAATTTCTGCTGGGCTACTCTCGGCCCATTAAATTAGCTGACCTTTCTTCATGGCTCTGTACTTTGGATTGGCCAATTACACTGGCTGAAGTGATCATTTTAAAAAGCGTAAAATGGAAATGATATTCACGCTGTTCTCAAAGCAGTCCGTCTCTGATAAGTCTTGACACTGGGGTGGTGAGGTCATCAGATATAGCCATAATGTGCAAGAATAAAAAAGTGTTCATGAAAGATAATGACCCTATTACATAGAGAAGCATGTTTTTGTTCAATATTTTACTTGATTTATGCTCAATTTTATGTTATTTATTTTTAAAGAAGCTGTTAGCGCATGTGATCCCAATACACTATGCAATTTTGCCACATCATATAATGGTATATTTTGTTGCCATATTATATTGTAACTAAAAGATTTTTTTTAAATAAACATGGCCACTTACTCAGCATGCTTCTGTGTATTATTTATGATTAGTTTACAACTGAAACAAAATGCAACCCTGCTACAATGAATAATGCTGCACTCTCGGCTAATATTTGTGCATATTAAGCCTTGCCATTACATAATTATTACTTTGATCTAATGTTAATGTACTCTGATCGTAAGTCTCTGCCCCAGGGGGGTGTGCAGTGTGTATAGGTGATATTTCTCGATGTAACACACAGATGGGGGGCCACAGGGGAAAGCAGTCCACAGGCCTCTGCAGAGTTCTGTGAATGATTGCGCACCACGATGGCTCCCCTTGTACAGTTTTGTAGCCTAAATATTTTACAAACTTAATTGGCATTCTCGAGGGAGGGCTGCCAGCTGCCTGCCTGATGGCATGGATGTTTAATTACCAGGCAGGCACGGGCGGGCAGACGGGTGGACTGTCTGCAGAGACAGTGAGGCAGTAACAGAGAGGCTGCAAACATGTACAGTATGAAGAACTAGAATCCTTCACCTGCGTTTTATTTAAAGATATTTGTTTTGAAATACTTCTAAAAAGGGGCTCAGTTTTGATTGTAGCGGGTTTTTAGCAATAGCCATAAATACATTGTATGGGTCAAAATTATGGATTTTTCTTTTATGGCAAAAATCATTAGGATATTAAGTAAAGATATCTTCCATGAACATATTTTGTAAATGTCTTACTGTAAATATATAAAAACTTTATTTTTTAAATTAATATGCATTTCTAAGAACTTTATTTGGACAAATTTAAAAGCGATTTTCTCAATATTTTGATTTTTTTTGCACCCTCAGATTCCAGATTTTCAAATAGTTTTATCTCGGCCAAATATTTTCCTCACAAACTGTACATCAATGGAAAGATTATTTATTCAAATTTGAATCTAAGTTTCACAAATTTGACACTTAATGGTTTTGTGGTCCAGGGTTACATATAAGCAGCAGTCATTTCTTTGTTCCAGCGACAATTCTTCCGGCATCCCTCCACCTCCCCTTTTCCTCCTCTAATTACTTCTCTTTTTTCTCCACACTGCACCATTATAAGGGGTTCTTACTTGGAGCTCAAGCTGAGCCTCGGGTTCGAGCTTCCTTGGCGGACAGCAAGCCAAGTTCGTTTACTATTATCTGGCAGGACTGAATGGGCAGGCGAATTCGTGAAATATTCTTAATAAGTATAAGTATAAATTGCAATAAAAAATAAATGGATGGACTAACAAACATTTTCTCATACTTTACTGAGCACTGTCACTTTGACTATCTTCCCAAAGGTTCTTTTTAGTGGATGTATGAAGACATTTCAAAACGTGTTATTTTTTTACAATTTAAAACACAAGAAAACCAAGCTATTGTATTACTTTAAAATGACCCTAATTCAGAAATAAATGATCACGGTCATAAAATTAAAACACTCCATGATATTAAGTTCTTCGGGAAGTTTCGTAAGTCCTCTAATAAGTAGCTGGAGAATTTAGATAGAACTTGCTTGTCTCTGATAAATGGAAACTCTCAGAAAGGGTTTTCATTTATTTCCTGACAGTATTTGACTTGGATAAAAGCAGACACATTAAAATTTCATTGCTTATTAGAACCATGGATCTGAGAATAAATATAGCAAAAGCACCAAATCTTTTTTCTTCTTCTTTTTCTTAATGACCTGCAGTAAGACTGTAAAACTGAGGCAGATCTCTGTTGTAAAAGTGAAAGGTTTTAACAGTGTCCTGGCTATCTAATTTTTATTTATGTGTTTTATCATAATTTGATAACACTTGGCAATTCTCACTATTAAGTAGTTGCTTATTAGCATGCCTATAACTAACATATTGGCTGCTTATTTGTACATAGTTATAAAGCAAGTACTCTAATCCTATGCAATACCTAAGCTTGACAACTACCTTACAAACTATTAATAAGCAGCAACTTAGGAGTTTATTGAGGCAAAGATCAAAGTTTACTGCATGACATGGTGAGAATTGGACCTTAAAATAAAATGTGACCCATAATTTATTTTAGTTCCATATATAAGGTACACCTCAACTACTCATTAATGCAAATATCTAATCAGCCAATCACATGGCAGCACCTCAGTGCATCTTGGCATGTAGACATCATCAAGACAATCTGCTAAAGATTAAACATCAGAATGAGGAAGAACGGTGATTTCAGTCAAATCTGCAGCAACTGCATCATATCAACACGGACCAAAATCATTAAAGAATGTTTTCAGTACCTTGTAAAAATCTTCTGAAGAGGTCCGTGTACTAGCAAAAAAGGTCAGTGAGTTTATATATTACTATTACATTAAGTTCTGTTAAAATTCTACATATATTTTACATTAGTGTTGTTGAAATTGCACTATAAATCTAGGCCTGCCTCTGCAATTATTAAAGCTAGTGCTGTGTCCAAAGCTGCCTCTTAGGATAACAGAGGGATATATGTGGTATACAAAAACATATATGTTTTATAAATCTGGTATTGCCTGTATTACGGAGACAGAGGTATGCATATATGGGGTCTCCCTACAGGAGACACAAGAATTTGAGTGTTGGGTTGAAGCAGCCAGCGGTGTTTGGACGGCAGGACATGTTGACTCAACGCATCTCATTACTGGTCCATGTGTCTGCATAGTCATGTTGGATAATGGGCCCGCAGCAGTGGCACGCCAACAAGAAATGTAAAAGTTACTGGCTTTCAAGGGTAAACAGGCTCTTTGCCTTCTGGTTAGGTTGAGACAGCTGAGAGATTTACAAACATCAGTCAAAGAACAAGAAGCCCATGTTATTGATGATATTGCTTTAGACTAGGACAAGAGAGGCCAGCGATCTTTGGATTGACTAGACATATTTAGACTTTTTTTTAATATAAGACACACTTTGCAAGAAGGTCCCATTAGGTAACGTTAGTTAATGCATTACATTTTTGGTAACACTTTATTTTAAGGTGTCCTTTTCACGCATATTACATGTACATACGATAATAACAATAAATTATGCATAATTGCATGTAAGCCAAACCTTAACCATATAGCAAGAACATATAATTACTTAATACTACTAAGTACTTACAGTAAATGTATAATTATACTGTAATTATGTCACAGTTTTAAATGATAATTAATGAAAATGCAACTGTTTGTTGTCCATTTTTAGGTCTATTATATGAAATTAAAAGATGCAACTTTTGATTATAATAATATATTAAGTAGTTTTTGAAATTATAACATTAGGACATGCTTGAGAAATAATTTTCATTATTAGTTCGAAATAACAAATGTTAAGTAACTAATGTTAACAAAATGGAAAATGGAACAAAGTGTAAAGCGATACTGACACATATCATGATTTGGCTTTTTTCAAGTGTCATCTTTAGAGGTATAAGCTGTGCACTGTGTTCTGCATTAAGTATATCGATACAAATGTTACTTTCGTAACTTTTTGTTTGAAAATATATCGATATCCTGTACAAACAGAAGTGTGTACGTGTTTAAAACAAATCTGGGTAATACTTTATTTTAAAGACTAGTTCTCACTATTACTTAATTGCTTATTCTCATGCATAACTGCTGCATATTCTCTGCTTATTAGTACTTATAAAGCACGTATTAATGTCTTATTCTTCCTATCCTTCACTATGCCTAAACTTAACAGCTCAGTCCCAATACCTAAACTTAACAACTACCTCACTAGTTATTAATAAGCAGCAAATTAGAAGTTATTGAGGCTAAAAATTAATAGCAAGAATTGGACCTTAAAATGAAGTTACATACATTAAAGCAACATACATTAATAGCACATTAATTACATACTAACTACATAGTTATTATACATTAAATGATATTTTCTTTTTGTTATGCAGCTGTTTGGAGATTTTGTTTGGAGAAGTGGCCCGCATTCTAACAGCATCGACTTTTGGTATCTGTGTGGTGTCACTGATGACTAGCGTACACATCTCGTTTTCTTAATCCAAGTGTCTTGTGTGCAGCAGGACTCTGTCAGGACCCTGTGAGGCAGGCAGACTTCTGTTCTGCTGGGTAATCATGTTTTGGTTACTGACGACTGAGGCTAATCTCTCCACCAGCCTGTAACATAGAGCCCGAGTGGCCACTGATATGTGCCACCACTCGTAAATTAAGCTACTTAATAATCTTATTAGAGTACAGTCATCCTTTACCGCACCTTTCATGTGACTTCAGAAGTCCAAACAACTAGCTCTTCCTCTGTCTTTCCCCCAGACCAGAGGATCACAGCCAGTCTAATTAACAAACTCCCTCATCTGCTGCCCTTACCCATAGTCCTCTTCTTCAGCCGCCCCGCTCCCACAAGTCTTTGGAACCAGAAGCCTTCTCCAAAATGTCTTTTGTGTATCTTCACCTCGAGTTTGACATTGCTATCTTTGTTTTTTGTTTCTCACTGTCCTTCTCGCTTACGTTTGTTTCAGCAGTGAATATCACAAGTGTTGGGGGAGTAACTGACAAAAAGTAGCGACGCTAATAACACAGTAGCGTGACAGTAGCTCAGCTGTTTTCAAAATAGAGTACTTTTTCCAGTAGACAGCTACTTTTTCCAATACATAGGGTGTAGCAGAATGATACAGGACTGTTTTAATGTCATGCTGCAGCCTTATAGCGGAGTAAACTGATGCAATAATCAAACTGCTCTTTTTAAATGCGCTTTCTAATTTATATTGAGTTTAATCAGTTTATTTGTGCATTTGATCCCAAAATTGATTTTTTTAATAATAATATAAGTCTTTACTATCACTTTATATCAATTTAACACATCCTTGCAGATTAAAAGTATTATTTAAAAGAAAAAAAATAATAAAAATGTACTGACCCCAAACTTCTGAATAGTTGTGTATAGTCTAACAAAACATTTCTCATTTGAATAAACGCTGTTATTTTATTTATCAAGGAATCCTGAAAAAATAATCACAAGTCCCAAAAACATGAAGCAGCACAACTTTTTCCAACACTGATTATAAATCAGCATATTAAAAGGGTTTCTGAAGGATTATGCGACACTGAAGAATGAAGAGAATTCAGCTTCACATGAATGAAGTATATTAAAACAGAAAACTGTTATTTTAAATTGCAACATTTTACAAAATTTGTATTTTTCTGTATTTTTGATCAACTAAATGCAGCTTTGATGAGCAAAAGGAATGTCTTTAAAACATTCAAACTTTTACTGATCCCAAACTTTTCAATGGAACTGTATATATACTGTCCATAAAGAGACAGTCACAGATTTAAGTATGTAAAATGTAATGTAATTATTTTTAATTAAATGCCTAAATTTTTTGACATTCTGGGAAATGTGCTTGAGATGTTCCTTCATTCAAAAGCCCTCAAGTTGGCAAGCTACCGCTTCAATGTACGTTTTTCAACAACCTTCAGTCTCTTATTATCTTCCTCTTGAAGTCAAAGAAATCATCAAAAAAGTTGGAGCTGCTGTTTGTCTAAGATGGTCCAGATTTTCCCAGGCTGTATGATTTCTTCACACTTCATTGCTCGCAGAGCAGTGTGTAAAAGTGGAGAGTGTGTGTGTGTGTGCGTGGACAGGTTCATTTGCTCTGTGAAGAGTCATGCTTAGGGTAGATGAAAGCAGATGAAAGACTTCATGTCTTCACTTTAGCAGGTCAAGCTGAGCAGCATTCATCCGTGAAGAGACCCTCTTTCTCTTGCACTAAACTGCCCTTTAAGTTATATTCTTATTCTCCCATCTTTTACTGTTTTTCTCTGTTTTATATAATCCGTTGCTTCTCTCCCAGATGATAACCTTTAGATGTAAAAAGTACTACTCTTCATATATATTAAAGTGAGTAGGGTTTATCATTAATTCATAACTAGAAATCATTCGTATAGTAAAGACAAACAAGTAAGACTTATTAAATATTATTTCATTGTCAGAGCTGTAAAGTTTGAGCTCAAATAACACTGATATTTAATAAAAACATTACACAACTGCTTTTTAAACTCTCTAGAATGCTACACTGCTTTATTTATAAGGCTTACAATGAATATGATTTTTTTGTAGTAATCAACACTCATGCCAAAAATTCTGATGGTACTCAAAAAACATGTATTTCAGATCACAGCGGTACATGTTCACCTTTCACAGAGTGTGTGTTTTGTTGGTTGGGTCTTTTTTCCACCATCATGTCAAACGGAAACCAGGCCGTTGCTGTTCCAGGTCAGTTACGTTTGCGGTTTCTTTTTCCACTGTGGTGCTACGAAACCAGGATTAGAATACGGTAACCTCAGAGATGCAATAGTAGGTGAAGGCATGATATTGTAGGGTAAACACTGGAGTGACCGTGTTATAGAGAATGATTACATCATATAAAAGCTAAAAGTTCCAACTAGCTACAAAGGACAATTATTGACATAATATTATGTGAATAGTATGTTGACATATGAGTTTTAATGATGTTCAAAAGTTTGGGGTCAGTACATTAAAAAAAAATATATATATAACTTTAATCAGCAAGGGCACATTAAATTGATCAAAAATGATAGTAAAAACATTTATAATGTTACAAAAGATTTCTGTTTAAAAAATGGGTCACTTTATTTTTAAGGTCTCACAATTAACTATGACTTTTGCATCAAACTCCTAATTTGCTACTTATTAATAGTTAGTAGGGTAGTTTTTAGGGATTAAGGATGTAGAATATGGTCATGCAGAATACTAATAAACAGCTGATATGTTAATAATAGTTAAAAGTTGATAGTGAGAATTGGTCTCTATACTAAAGTGTTACCAATAAATGCTGTTCTTTTAAACTTTTCATGAAAATAAATAATGATTTCCAAAAGAAAATTAAGCTACGCATAAAAATAATAATAAGAGGATATAATAAATATAATAATAAGAAATGTTACTTGATTGTAAGCTACTGAAAACTGATTTTTTTTTAATGAAAAAAACAGTAAAGTTGCAGCCTTGTTGAGCATAAGAGAATCATTTCAAGAACATTAAAATATCTTACCAACTCTTTGATCCTCACTGTAGACAGTGCAAAATGCAAAAATACTGTACTATACACTAAAATAAATAAATAAAAATCCATGCAAAAACAGAAATGGTACTGGTAATTTTCTGTAAGAACGTTATGTTCACTGACTTCAGCACATCTCAATGCAAAGAATATAATTCAAAATATGGGTAAAATTAAAAAAATGAATGAATAAATGAATCAATCATCATCATATTAACAGTATTGGGCCTAATTTTCCAGACAAGCATTAGCTAACCTTGCTGAGCAATCCAGTGAAGCAGTTTGTAAATAAACCATGCCAGGCTGCCCAAATGGAAACGCCAACTGGAGCTGCATTCATTTTTTATCTCTCTAGATAGTTCTCTTTAAAAATGTTGGGAAACAAGCATAATGAAATTATAGTACAAGGGCCATCACAAATAAAAAACACAAACTATACCTCAGAACACTTGGCTAGTTGCTGTACAAGCTTTGTGGACCCTTCACCTTGAAGCTCAGCTACCTGTGTACAACAAGCCGCTCTCAGCCAAACGTAATTTCCCACTGCAAATGTCTCTACATGCGTTTTGCAGAGTAAACAGCATGAACTAGGAGACTTCAGAAAGGGCAACATCAGGCTGTTGTTTGTTCTGAAAAACAAAAGGGCCTTTTTCCGCTATCAAACTGCCATTAGATACGGGGAATTGAGCGCATGGCTCTCTCAGCGCTCCAAACGCTGGGGTGATAACACTCAGCAAAGGCAGGCCAGCCTGCTAATTGCACACCGAATATTTATAGACCAGACAATTAGCTACTGCCTTTTATATGCAAACAAACAGCAGCAGCAAGGCAACAGAGCGAAGGAGGGATGGACGAGAGGAAGTAATTAAGATGCTGAAAACAGGACACGGACATGCTGTCTGTTGTACAGTGATTTGTGGCAAACAAACACAATAATTAGCCTGTCATTGTGGGATAATGAAATTGCTGGTGTCTTTCTCTCTCTGCCAAGTGCCATTCGGCACAAGGACGTTTTACTCGGAGTCCTCAGCCATATGGCGAGGAGAGGGAGCGTGAGGTTTTGTCTCTGAGAGTTCAAAGGTGACCATGTGTGGCATGGCTCTCATGAGCGGTGAGAGAGTCTGCTCGGATGAGGTGATTTTTCACGCCACCGTAGGAATGGAAATAGTTTTGAGCGGCTGCGTGTTGACTGAATTGTCCTCTGACAAAAACAGTCACGCGCCTCCACTCCTACTTTGTTGAACCGCACTAGGAAACAAACAGTTGGTATCAAATACTGTATGACACATTCACAGAGCGTTAGATTTGTTTTTGTTTTGCTTAAGGAAAAAAAGAAAATTCATCAAGAACATTTACTCAATTTAGACAGATTGCTTTTGCCAGAATACTGCAGTTAAGGATCGCAAGTCAGTGCTCTAAAAAACAGATTGTAGATTAAGGCAATCTTTGGCTAAATTAAAAAGTAATGAGCATTTTTTTCTTCACTTTTCTTCATTTCTTCTTTGTCTTAATTATTATTTTTTTTTGTATTCGCTAAACATTTAACTGAGTACTGTTTTGTTTCCATATATTTTCTATTGTTATTTTATTATTTAGATTTTTTATAGGTGTTATAGATTTTTTTTGTCTCTTATCAAAGCTGTATTTATTTGATCAAAAATACTTTAAAAATGGGAATATTGTGAAATATATTAATACAGTTTAAAATATGAATTCTCATCATCATTAGTTCAGTCTTCCGTGTCACATGATACTTTAGAAATCATTTTAATATACAGATTTGGTGCTCAAATAATATTTATTATTACTATCAGTGTTAAAAAACAATATTTCTCAGGAAACTGTCTTTTCTTTAGGATGTTAACAAAAAATTAACAAAATTGAGTGTAAAATCCTTTTTCAAAAGCAGTAGCATTATACATAGAAACATACATGAATGTCACATTGTGGGTAAAATTGGTTAAATAAAGAAATAAAATACATAAATTAAATAAAAAAATAAAAGATATATTAAAGAAAAGTACATTTTAAAAATGCTCATTCCTTTTTAATTTATCCAAAGTTTGCTTTTATATACAATCACCTGTAGAGCACTGATTTGCATTACTTGGCTGCAATATAACACTGAATAAATTTCCTTTTTGGAAATAAAATAATGTATCATGTTCATCATTTCCAAAAGTTAATAGTTATTATAAACAACTCTTCCACAAGATACTGCACTTCAATATCCTAGTGACAGTAGATATTTAGACTTCAGTGTATAATTTAATTGATGTGCCTCACTGGTGTATGTACTGGCTGTTTAATAACTTTTTGAAGTTTTACCATTTCAAATGTGGCCCCTCCAATCATAGCCAAAACTATCTGTTTCACAATGCCACTGCTATGCATAATCGCGCAGCGTCTCCATAACATACGTATAGGAAATATTTCAAAGTCTTCAGAGACCGTCACCCGCTTATTCAGACGAGACTGTTCGGTCTCATTGAGTTCTCTGACATCTCATTTTCTAGCATTCCATATCAGCTTTGTAGAATTCCTTTCATATTCACTGCATTGTGCTAAAAGACAGAGACACACACTGCACTGCAATATGAAGAGGAATGAAACGAGAGACGTGTCGCTGTTTGGGGAGAAAGAAACGTTCCCTTATCAGCATGTATTTGGATGTGTGTGTGTAAGTGCTTCCTTATCAGCCTGTATGTACTGCATGGAGGTGTGTGAGACCGGGGCCACAGGTTCAGCAAACCCTCGCTTCTGCTGGGCAGGATCATTCTGAGAGAGCTGATTTGATATTTGGCTCAGATAGGGTCCATAAGA
>JAUMHE010000069.1:16240371-16275814 GCA_032359235.1 Enteromius mattozi | reverse complement strand
CCACACTATTGTTGCAGGGCTTAAGCTCAAACCCTCTTCATTTTCCTGACTGGCTGGGTTAATAACACTGATAAAGCATCACTTTGATAGAATCATCTCTCTTTTCCTGCACATTCACTCGCCTGTCTGTCATATCTCTGTCTCTCTGTGTGTCTGTCATGAATACCGTCATCTCTTACCATATTCATCCTCTGTTTTCCTCGCGCTCTTTTTCCACAGCTAATACCTGTCAGTCAAGAGAGAAGAACCTAATGAGGTGTTTTTTAGAAGATGCTTTTTTTTCAACAGCAGCTGCATCAAACCTTGGATTGGTGTGCTTGCACTTGTTTGTGAAACACGTGCTAGGAAAATAAGGGTTTATAATGCTCTTGGGAGATGACAATGTCATTTGTAAAGGGGACAGTTGAGCATCATGCAGTATAATAAAAGTTTGGTAACACTTATTCACTACTAACTTAAATTCTCAATATATTCTTAATTTGCTGCTTATTAATAGTTAGTAACCATTAGGGATGTAGAATAGGGTAATGTAGAATAAGTTAGTGTGGTTAATTAGCACTAATATTCTAGAAATATGCATGCTAATTAGCAACTAATAGGTGTAACAGTAAAATGGCGTAACATGCATGACATCTTTAATTTAGTCCACGTACATTCAGCCTCTGCAGGCTTGCATTTATCCGCCTCTATTTTTAAGTGCAACGCACACACCTCATTATCTAATCAACAACCAATGCATTGAACCAAGTCTCTGCCCTGCATTTTACATTGTTACACTCGGAGGTGCGTTACAATACATTGCAAAAGATATTTCGCTGTGTTGTTTCCACTGACTTGAGAAGTTATTACATACCCTGCGGACAAACAAATATCATTTTGATAAGGTATAATTTAAATCTGAATCTTTATTTGATCAAGGGCTGCTTTTGATCTGATGGTTTTAAGTTAAATTAAATCAAACTGGGCTTATTGAAAAAACACCGTTGTGGCGATATAGCTGGAAAATGATATTACGTTGCTTTTTGCACACTTTGCGACACTTCCAAAGCTAAATGTTATGTCGAATTTATGCACTATGGTAAAAGTGTTTTTAGCCCATAACAATGCAGATAGAAGCATGTTTTTGTCCAATAAGCCTGTGATTAATAAAACTCATAGTAATCAATTCAGACATGTAATATTGCGGTCAGTGCTTCTTTCTGACATGAATATCTCTACTATGAAAAGTCAGGGTGGTACAACTGTCCTGATCTAAGAAACAGAAACAGAAGTACATTATTTGATAGTTTGACATAATCTTTTTACTGTGTGGTGTGCCAAATTCATGCTACGCAACTAAAATGCAAAAAAAATATTCAAAATTAAAAATAAAAATAAAAAGACATCATAGAGGGGACTCATGTAGACCCTCATTATCATTCAGGTCAGTAAGTCTTGTAAACTGACCTTTTTATGAAAAAGCAAGGTCAGTTGAAGTTGTAAGATGGTGAAAGTCCCTAAAAACCTTGAAGTTTATGAATTTAATAATAAAAAATGCTACTACTAATAATTTTATTTCAGGTGATATGATTTTTGCAGTTTTGAATGATTTAAATCTGCTTCAAATTTTGTTTTAATTGTCATTTTTAAAATTTACTTGGCAAGAAATGGACAATATTCCATAACAGCACTGGTCGATCAGGATGTAAATTTTTCCTAATCTTGGGTAGCAGTTCCAGATTGGACTCCATCACCATCGATGACACCCTCTTAATAGGAAAGTGTGTGTCTATTGGCTGTAGAGAAATTATGGCTGAATGAAGTTCACAGCTTATGTACAATCCTTCATTCAGAACCCTTTTGCGTGATATAACAGTATGTTTGTGCGTGATCTTTGTAAAATGTAAATGCACGCACACATGTGCACACGGTTAACCTCACGGCTCTGGTCGGCCATTCATTTGATTTCATATCCTCTCTCTGTGTCACTCTTTCTCTCACCCTCTCCCTTTCCCCCTTTTCTAATCTCTGCAGGTATTTCTCTCCTCTGCATTATTAGAATGCAGCCAATGCTCTCTATTGATGCATGTCAGAGCTCATTCTTTCATCTCCAACATTTAATTTACCATCCTGTTGTGTGGCTAATCCCGTGTCGTGCCATTTCCTCCACTCCTCAGATTGCTCTCTCAAAGCCCCTTCTTTTGGCCAGATAAAGGGGAAGGTAATCGCCATTGTCAGCCACAGATACACCGCCGTGGCCCTCCCCTCGCCGGTCCCCCCCACCCGGGCCCAAATGAAAGGGGCTGCGCTGGCCTTCCGCCCCACTAATCACTGGCCTGCCTCTCGGTAAGAGTGGAACCAGCGGCTAGTGCACTTTCATCGTAAGAGCGGGAGAGTGAGTGAGCAAGGAAGAAAGGGAATTGAAACAGAGCAAGAGAGAGAGCAGTCTTTACAACAACAAAAAAAATCTACATTGTACCAGGGTCCATAATTAACTTTTGGCCACACATTCAAGTCGCAGGTGAATCGAAAAAAATTCTTGCAGACGTGTGTGCATTTGTTTATTTATACATACATTCTATATCTACATCAATATGTGGGTCAAACACGAAAAAGGGTTTAAGCATAAATACAACAAATGTACTGCCTTAAATTGTTGTTGTTGTTTAATTTAATTGCAATTTAGTTTTTGTTTTTCTGAGCAAAATATATATATGATACATTTTTCCCTGATTTACAGAACACTAAAAAGTCTAAAATGTAATTCAATATGCTTTCTTCTATATATTATAACATGTACAAGTGAGAATAAGCATATTGTTTGAATTTTTACATAAATATTGTGTTACACTGAATGACACTTTTATTCTTCAAAAACTTATGTAAAACCTTTAAAGCAGACACTTTACTTACATTTAACATACTTTCTATGGACATAAAATCACTTTTGTATATTTCTTTTGATGCAGACATCTTAATGTATTTGACATAGCTAGATCTACTGTACACTGTCATTCAAAAGTTCACTAAAATGTTTTATGTTTTAAAGATGTTTTTTATGCTCATCAAGGCTGCATTTATTTGATCAAAAATACAGAAGAAAGTATTATTGTAATATTATTACAATTTAAAGTAAGTTTTCTATTTTAATATAATTAAAAATATAATGTATTACTGTGATGTATTACTGTGATGCAAACTAAATTTTCATCAGCCATTACTGCAGTTTTCAGTGTCACACAATCCCTCAGAAATCATTCAGATTTATTTACAATATGCTGATTTATTATCAATGTTGGAAACAATTGTGCTGATTAATATTTTTAGGATACTTTTTAGTATAAACAGAAATGTAAAAAGAATACTGTAACATCAGTATATTACTAATAAGCCAAAATGAATTTGGAAGGATCGTGTGACACTGAAAACTGGAGTAATGATGCTGACAATTCAGTATTGCATCACAGGAATAAATTATATTTAAAATATATTAAACCCTTATTTTAAATTGTAATAATATTTCACAGTATTAATGTTTTTGTAATCAAATAAATGCAGCCTTGACGAGCATAAGAAACTTATCTATATCTGTGCATTCATGCACACAAAATAGCCAAATCAGCATTTTAGAATGATTTCTGAAGAATAATATGATCCTGAAGACTAGAGTAATGGCTGGCAACAAATTAATAAATTACATTTGAAAAACAGCTTGATTCCCCATTGCAAAACAAGGTTACCCCAATTATATCTGGCACACATAAAAATGCATATAAGCAAAACATTAAAAAAATGTTTATAATGTTCAAAATTAAAGAAGTATGTGGACACTTTTTGATTGGTGACACTAAGGCCTGGTTCCACAGACAGAGCTTAACCTAAGCCAGGATTAAACCAAAGATCACTTAGAACATTTAAGTAATTTTTTTTTTTATAAACATGCCTTAGAAAAAGCATTACTGGTATGCATCTCAAGACAAAACAAAGGCACTGATATATTTTAAGATCAGTAAGCACAAGTTACTTTTAGTTGAAAGTTTAAACGTATAGGTTTTAGTCTAGGACTAGGCTTAAGCCTTGTCTGTGAAACCGTGGGTTAGTGAACTGTGAATGTGATGAACTCCACTCATTTACTCCTGTGTAAACTTGAGGAAATTTCATACAGCGAATGGAAAAGTTATTATTTTAGCATAATTTGTTTGCAAAGCTATTTCTATTGTGTTATCTAATGACCAATTTATGCATTTACATGCTCCAAGCTACTTCAAAGAATACAGATGTACATGTTAAACTGATAATATTTTTAAAAAAAAATGTTTTCGTACATATTATTTTCATCTCATTAAGAATTAATTTGCATGATTAACAAGCAGCTAATTTCTCCTCAATGACATTGAATTGAGTGCTTTTAGAAGTCAGCTTTATTACACAGTTTTACCTTAAGAGTTTGTGCACCGATAACACTGCCCTCTATAAATTCAATTGCCTCTTGACTTGAAATGCATCCAAAAACATCTGTTAACCCGAGCACACGAGTGGAAGTGGAAGCCCACGCTAAACGCAGGGCTCTCTGCTTGTGTCGGACACTAAAACCAATCACCTTTCTCTGACATGTCTCATTACAGCGTCTGCCTGAGAGTGGGAAATCCTCTTTGACTCAAGTTAAGGGGCTGCTTAATATACAAGGCAAATTAATGGACAACATAGGCCGATGCTGCACTGGTACTTGGGGACGTCGGAGGGGGGTGATGGTGGTGGGGGAGATGATTGCCTGTGATGTGGCCCTAGCTTAAGGTTGTAATCCCTGGCCAACAGATTCTCTCTGTCTCTCTTCGCCCGCACGGAGGCCCTCGGCCAAGGATCACTCCAAGCTTAATTAGAGAGAGAGAGGGAGCAAGAGACAGAGAAAGGGAGGGAGGAACGCAAGGAGGGCATGCGAGAGAGAAATCGGATGGAGGTGTAGCTAATTAAGATCATAGCTAGGGCTGAAATGCTCTAAATTGCAGCGCTGCAGGAGATGAGTCCCTGGGGAAAGAGATGGGAGGGAGGATCAAGCGAGACTGGGAATATTCTTTTCCTATATAGTCCGAGATACAGGCCTGGGTCAGGGATTAGGTGCTGACTGGGAGTCAGCGGGTCGAGAGGATGTATTACTCCATCGTTTCGTTATCTTGCCGTCATGCGCTCAATAAAGAGGCGTTGGTTGGATTACGTCAGGTTTCTTCATCTGTTTTTCATTGATATAGTTATTACTTGATATCGAGGCTCAGTGATGGATGGGGTTAAAGCCTTGTAGGCGACGTGTGTAGATAGAGAAACCACAAAACCACACCGAATCAGAGGGAAAGGTGAGAGTCAACATCTCTTTGATTCACAGACTTATGAAATGAGTGTTCTTATTTCTTTTTCTGCAAGAATAATAATATAAATTCCCCCTGTAATAATTACAGCAACAGAAAATCCTCACAGCTACCATATTGGATAACTTATCAATTCTGACAAGGAGTTACATCAATTAAACCAACACAGAGAGAGTAATGTTTGAACAGTAATGTAACGTTTTCTGGAGTTACTGTGACTGTAACCGAACTTTAGTGTTTAAAAGGCTAATAGAGTTACTTTCAAATGTCTGTAAACGTTTACAGTTTAACGAACTTTAACTTGCTCAGCAAGATTTTCTATAAACTGTTGCTCTTTCACAACAAAACGACAGAAAAAAAGACCACTGAAGAAGAACGTTAACACTAATGTCTGCTACAGTGCCCCTTTTGGCCATGCTGAGAACTGAACATGCACTTGCTGAAATTAAACTTTTGTCAATAATTACTCACCCTCATGTCACTCCAAACCTGCAAGACCTTCATTCATTTCCAGAACACAAATGAAGATATTTTTAATGATATCTGAGAGCTTTCTGACCCTGCATATATAGACTGCAACGGGAACACATTCAAAGCCCAGAAAGGTAGTAATGACATTGTTAAAATAATCCATAATTTTTGGAAGCTACAATTTTTCAACAATTTCTTATCAATGCATAAAAATCAAATACTTGCATTCACTAACTAACTAAGCGTGTTTCAGGCTTAACAAACTGTATATTTATGATCGTGACGTAAATTTAAATTCAAGCTTAAATCCAGTCTACAAATTATTGCACAATAATTCCCTGTTCTGCCTAAAAACTGTTCATATAACTCACAAACGCCCAAAATATATACTATATATATATATACACGTTTTGGCTTTAGATTTTATTAAATTAAAATTTTGAATGTATTTTTATAACGCAATTTATTCCTTTGATGCAAAGCTGAATTTTCAGCATCATGACTCCAGGTTCCAATGTCACATGATCTTTCAGAAATCATTCTAATTTGCTGATTTGCTGCTTAAGAAATATTTTCGTGCTGTCAAACGATTAATCGTGATTAATCGCATCCAAAATAAAAGTATTTCTTTACATACTGTAATATATGTGTGTACACTACATATATTTATTCTGTATATATAAATACGAACACATGCATGTATATATTTAATAAAAATATGTTATGTTTATATATTAAGTATATTTATATATAATATAAAATATAAGAAAATATAAATGCATTTAAAGTATTAAAATACTTTTAAAATATTTACTGTATGTGTGTGTTTTTATACATAAACACAGTAATAACACATATATAATGCAAAGAAAAACTTATTTTGGATGTTATTAATCATTTGACAGCACCAATTATTATTCTTATTTATTTATAATCTTACTATGTGGTAGTATGTAAAACAAATGAGTGGTTCTGTATAATTCAAGGCAAAAAAATTATTTTTGCCCATTTACACTTCATTCTAATATTTTGTGGCATCCAGAAGCCCATTATGCATTTCCAATGACACATTCACCAGGTAAAAAGTGATAATGTTATTACTAATATTCCCTATAATGCCACACAGAATACGGTTTATGCAATTAAGCTGCTATTGACACAACGAGTGTGTGAGAGGTGAAAGAGCCCGCGGCTATGACAGCCTTGTGTAAGTGTGTGTGTTTCTCAGATGGGTTTTCCTCAGGCAGTGTTGATCCTGACTCCCCCGCTATGTCATTACTTAATTGGCTCCTTTAACTAGACACGTGTACAATTTTGATTGTTATATCCCCTCTGGCACCTTAGACAGGCTTCTAAACCCACAGTTTTATGCCTTGGATGTTACATTGAGGTGCTATGTTTTAGGCAACACCTTTAAAAGATGGAAAAAATTGCTAGTTAAAAAAAAAAAAAAAAAAGGAAAAGAAAAAGAAAACTGAAAAAGCAGGATAACTTAATTGATTTTCTAACACAAATGGAGAAGTGGAAACTAGCATGCACTGGCACATTGAGTTGTAGTGCTCAGTCTGGAGAAATGAGTTCGAATCTGACTCGCGTCAGTCCTTGATCTTATCCAATTTTCTCTCCATCATTTACTGCAAAATGATTATTCTTTTCAGAATAGTGAGAAGGTTGGAAATAAAGCAACTATACCAACTATAAAACATCCATCCATCCTTTCTTGCAGGAAAAATTAACATACAAAATTTGAATAAGAAAAACAACTACTAAAAAACAAATAATGCCATAAAATACCTAGCTGAATCAATGATGCAAATTTATAGTAATTATTATAATTATGAGTTAATAAAATAATACAACACCCTACAAATCTCTTTCTGAAGTCTTAGACATTATGTGTTTAGAAATAGCAATGCATACAGTGCTCTTGCATAGTGACTGGAATATTAAACACTCTCTCAGTTAATAAAGAAGATATCTATTATACTTTGAGGGTCAGCGCTGTGTCATCTTTCGGGTAAAAATCATTTAGCCAGTTAAACACAGTCAGACTTTTTCTTCTCCACTCAATTCCTCTCTCCTCAGAAACTTGACCTATGCTTGTGGAGGATTTATTTTTTTATATTGGTGAACCCCTCCTCTTCCAGTTGATAAAAAGCGAAGTATCTGAATGTAGCAGGAGAGCTATTATAGTACAGCCCCCCGCTCCCTCCCGCCTCCCCCCAGCACCTCTCACCTTTAAATCTGTCTTTTCATATTCCTCTCAAAGCCCCTTGTCTGGGAGAAAAAGACACACTAAACAGGATCTCTGGGCAAACAAGTGACGAGGGACAGAGAGGGCGAGAGTGGAGGGTGGGAGCTATAGTAGATATTGTGAAAGGATTCTTAGACGAAGAAGTAAAAAAGTGAAGAAATAACTGCTCTTTTTTGTGTCGTACATACATTCAGTGTTATTTTCTGATGTTCGAGGAGAAATATAGCACTTGAGGAGAGGAGAAGTATAGGCACTATACTGATGAGATGAGCAATGACTTACCAGTGAAAAAAAGAAGCCAGTATCTCAAAAAAAAATTAAATAAATAAATATATATATAGTTAACAAATTATGTGGGAATACATTTTTGGGGCAGTTTTTAATTGGTAATTGTAATTTTTTAAATAATTTTTACCCACTTGTGATACTAGTAGCTACATGCAGTTCATCACATGAACTATAAACTATGATCCACTGACATTAAAGATTCGGGGGAAAAACTGAAATAAACGTTTTGCTCTAAAAGTATAGTTTATATTTTGTTACCAATGAATTTCACTTAAAGCACTTAATAACCCTTGCAAATAATACATATAAAAAGTGTCATTTGTAAACAAACATCAAGACTTTTTTTAAATAATTCAAATGGCATTCATACATTTTTAAGTTTACCTTAAGTGTTCAAATACTTTTTGGGGCTGCTGTATGTTTCATTGCATTATTTTCCCCAGTACAATAAGTCTTATTTCAGGACTAGAGAAATCTCTAAAAATAAGATGGTGTGTGCACATCCAAAAAAAACCCCAAAAAACGTTAAAATCAGAGAAAATCTGGAAGACAAAATATTTAATAAATATTTTATAAATATTACATATTTATGATTTTGAAAGATGAAACATGCGAAAGGAAAAGAACGGTGGTGTTACAAAACGTCAAAGTTAAACAAGTATGTGGGTGAATAACGCACTGCCACATAGGACCGCATTTGATGTATTTCAATTTGAAGATTAACAACAACTCGCGACCAACAGGCAACATGGCGAGACAAATGAAATGGGTAATGAGGCTATATGAGGCAATCCAGCAGACTGGCCCGGCAGCCATAGCTGTGACTATGCCGTTTAAAGAAACAGTCAAACGGTAATCACGCAGCCGTGAATCATAAGCCTTAGGTAAGCTATGTAATGCTGGTAAGACGGTGAGCTGTGTTTTATTGGTGCAGAAAGAAATCCCTCACACCATTCAGAGAAAGAATCACAACAGTAATACCATTAACTTGCACCAGGGATCTCCAAATGCCATTTAATTGCCAATAGCAGGCCTATTGTTTGGTGCGGGTAAACACAGACTTGGCAAGAGGGGGGTTCAAGTTGAAGGAGTGTCAGACTCTGGGCGTCTGGCGACCAGTGGCCCCTTCTCCCAGTCCCTGAAACACGAAGAGGGATTTATACACACACACACACACACACACTACCGTAGCCCCCTCATCTCCACCTAAGCTCCAGAGTAACTAGCTTAACTAAAGTCTTCAGAGACGGTAAATTGGGGCAAAGTCTTCTCTTCCTCTTCTTAATACCAGATTTGTTCGACAATGTGATTTGAGGCTTGTCTATTCAAGGCCTTTTTGGGTTCTGAGCAAAGGGCTTGAGGCTCAAGGCCATTTTACTCCAGTCATATTATAGGCCCATTTTCATTCGTGTGCACACATGGATTGTGTGTGTTTGCGTGCTTCTTTTATGGAGGTTTTATAATTGTGATTACGGCCGAGTTTTGATTTTTCTGTGCATTGTGGATGTGAGGCAGCACTGTAAGCAGGTGGCCATAATGTTGTTGTTTAGCAAAGTTGTATCGGTTTCTCTTTTATAAATTTCTCTTTTATGTCGAACAATGGTTTCAGCGAAAGTGGTGAATGTTTATGCCTTTCTGTTTATGCGGTAAATACGTGTCTTTGGGGTTTTGTTCACTGTTCTCTGACAGGCTTGTTCTGAGAGAGCCGTGATTGGCTGCGAGCGCGGCGCAGTATGTGTGTGCGCTGGGGCTCACAGCAAACTCCATTGTCCACAACTAGAGTCTGGCCAATGAACAGCCATCAGCAGTCCTCACCGCTGATTGAGTTTGACAGCGCTTCAGGAGGAGGCAAGCAAAACGTTTTTTGCCCTTTCATTCGAAAATAAAAAGATTTTTTTTATTTTTTTTTTTTTAGAGGCCTTCTTTCTTTCTTACCTCACTCACCCCTCCTTTCCCAGCACCCTCTGTTCCTCTGTTCTTCTGTCAGACTGGGAGGTTAAATGATGGAGAGTGGGACTTAAAAAGCACACACTGTCAAACCTATGAAAATATTCAAAATAGCCCAAGTCATTAATGGTAGTTGGAGTTCAAGATCTGTTTGTGTCCTTCTCAAGTGATGCCAGCCAGCTACAGCTGATTTACGTCTATTTATGATGTGTGTTTTTTTTCTGAGAACTCCAACCCTGTTGAAAAGACCTGCATAGCTGGTCACCAGCATATGTTGTGTTTTGTATGCTGGTCCATAGCATGCGATGCTGGTGGACCACTGGGCTTCCTTGCTAACTTAACCAGCATGGGTATTTTGTGTTAAAGAATGAGCATTACGCATATGCTGGTCCATCATTTAGACCATTATCAAAACTAACAAGTAGAAACCAACCTGGATCGGCATAGACGTCTATGCTGGTTAAATCTTTCAGTATGAAATGTAGTCTAAGAAAGAAAGAGCAGTTAATATCCATTATTACTTTACTTTTCCTTGTGGTGAATAAAAGATCACTTGGTTATACTTTATTTCGATAGTTCACTTTACACAACTACTACTTCTACTAAGTATAAGTTACTTTGTAGCTACATGTCTACTAACTCTCAGAGTAAACTGTTAAGGTAGATTTAGGGTTAGTAGAATAAGTTGACGTACTTGCCAAGTCAATATGTTGTGGACCCATCAAAAAAGTATTAGACGTTATTAAGCAGATAATCTGCTAATACTCTAATGACTGCTAGTTGACATGTAGTTGTTAGTTAACAGTAAGTTACTAACTGTTAGAATGTGTAAAGTGGACTATCGAAATAAAGTGAATTTTGCGAAATTTACCATTAATTCCTGAAATAAAGTTTAAGGTTTTAGCGTTTTTTAAAAAACAATTTATGTTAATTTAACACAAAATATTTTTAAAAGTGTAAACATTTAACAATATCTAAATTTCCATAAACAACTTTTGAACTGAAATAACTGATTAAAATAAATATATAAAATATACTGTATATTCCAAAAAAGCAATCGAGTTACTAGTTCACTTGTTAGATGGGTCAAGTGAAATTGTCAGCTAAAGAGAAAGAAAAGAAAGAGTCTTTGTATGATACGTGATACAGAGCAGTTGATGAAACAGGTCTGAATCACACGTGTGTTGACTATAACACACAGAAAATAAAACCCATAGCACTGTGTGATTTCCTTCCAGCTCCAGTACGATTCAGGCAGGCAAGGTCCCCAGTGCCCCACGCTCCTTATTTAATGCAAATGACTGTCATTTAGAATCCAGTGCATTTCTCATGGCAGCACATTGCCTAATCAATGTGAAGAGCCGTGTAAAAAAAACATTGGATCTCTGTAATAGTTGTTTTTGACCGAGTCAAGTGTGGCTGCTAGAAGTAATCTTAACCTGAGATTCAATTATGAGTGCCTGACTAAGCAAAAGCAGAAGGAAGGCAGGATCGAAACGGAGAGGCATCTCCGTGTGGAAGACATAGGTGCTGAAATACAAAAGGAGTCAACTCTCTTTTTTTTTTTGGGGTCTTTGGAAATGTTGCAAACCAAATTCAAACTCAAATCAATGTTTAAAATCTGGGATTATCAACTTTACTCATTTAGCATGAATCCTTTCAGTGCTTTGGGATAAAAAGCAGTGTTTTAGGGAACTGGTGCTACTGCCACTAAATCGATGTATTTCTATTCTAGTCAATAGTTGAATATGAATTTGCTATGTTTCCTTTTCTGCAGTGGCAGCACAGGATGAGTCTGCTGGCATCAGGCCTCTGGTGGCAATTCACAGTCAGCTGGTGTCAGATGGCCTTGATCGTGCATGGGTTACAAAAGAGGCATGTGGCAAATTTTAGCTCAAAATCTCATTGTCACCTTTTTAATAACAAGCTCCCTGTTTGTTTTCCAAATGCAGTGTTTGGGGAAAATAAAATAAACCGGAAAGGGAGGGTGATTGCAGAACATCCATGACAGCATTCTCACACGCTCCGGAAATTCATATTTATTGTGTTTGTCTGCTGATAGGCATGGTTAAGCACAGACGATTCAGACCCATTAGGGAATCACTATATCCATGTCCTTTGTTATATGTGCAGATTTGTCGATTTAAAAAAAATTCTGCATAATGCATAGTGTCAATTAGGATCATCAACAATGCAACAAATGAGTATAGTTCTAATTTCAGCACATCAGAAGAGGTTCAAACCCTTGAGACTAAATGACTTTGAGCTGATCTTTTCTAAAAAGAGAGAGAGGAAAGGAGATGGGTTGCAATAGAGGAGAGATTGGTGAAAGGACAGCATGAACTGAATAAACATGCTATGAAGTGGATCTTCCTGTCTTTCCCAAGGACATTCGGAGTTTCTCTCTCTCTCTTCACTTCTTTTTCTCCTTTCTCATTCGTCCTAAAATATGACAGTGGGCTAATGACAGCAACATAAACACAAAAAAGGCAATTTAGCTGCTTCTTGTAAAACTTCTTTGAAAATAAAGGAATTTTAATTATGGTGCACAATGAAAAAGAAAAAAAAAAGGACAAGGGGGGAGGAGAGAAGAGAGAGAGAAAACACTCACGCACAGTAAACAAAGCTGAAACAATTATCTTCTGGTGACCAGTGTGTGTTTTTAGAACACTCATTTAATCTTTTATTTACTGCGGAGAGAGGAAGAGCGAGGGAGGGAGAAAACATGCATGATTGAGAGTGGGAGTGAGAGAGAGGAACTGAGAGATAGGAGGGGAGGGGTGAGAGAGAGGCTAGGGTGAAAAGAACAAGATAACGGGCAAACATTTTGCATATCCTCACCCTAATAAGTAAGAGATGCATTTTTATGAGGCAAATCATTCGGCATGTATTGTGTGTGAAAGGTTGTCATTTGTTGTTGAAGGCCATGTTCACCACCCCCAGCTAAACAACTCTAGGTTACCACTCTTCAGTGCATGTTAATGGATCTACACTGAACAACTGGAATGGACTTGGAAACAACATGGTGCAAAGAGATCCCCAAATCAATCGGTTTGCCCCCCGGTTGGCCCTCTGAGACTGAACTGTTAAAATGGCTTTAAAATGTGACAGATTAAAAATGAAAATTCTGTCATTAATTAATTATTAACACCCTCACGTCGTTCCAAACCCTTAAGTCCTTCGCATATCCTTGGAAGACAAATTAGTATGGTTTTGATGAGAAGAAGAAATTGTTGAATAAAGTCATAATTCCTGTTATCTCTGTTCATAAAAAAATATTATCATAGCTTCATAAAATTTAGGTTGAATCACTGATGTCACATGGACTGCTTTAACAATGTCCTAACTACCTTTCTGGGCCTTGAACGTGGTAGTAACCCACAGCTGTCTATGCAGGGTCAGAAAGCTCTCGGATTTTATCAAAAATATGTTAATTTGTGTTACACGAATAAACGAAGGGCTTACGGGGTTGGAACAACTTTAAGATGAGTAACTGACAGAATTTTCATTTTTGGATGAACTATCCCTTTAAGTAACTAAAAGTTGTTTTGGTAGCCTTTGCACTTAGTTTGCTTGCAGTGCATCAGTCCCGTTTGTCAGGGAAGTGAGCGAGCACAAACACATCACAAACACAATTTTACCAAATCATAAATAGCAGGCTCATTTATATGATTAAGGTAAACCATACCACTTGAACCATACTCTAGACTACATTCCATCAGATATGGTTTGCAGGTACACACCATAGTTTGGAAAACATATAAGTCAAATGAACCTGGATGCACACAAAATGCTAGTGTGAAAGTGCCCTTAGCGTCAACAGGTCACATTACCCAACAGAAAATACAGCAGTAGCAACATAGGATGGTGGTATGCAGGTGCCCTCACCATTTATCAAAACTAACAAGACTTTCTTCGCTAAATAAGAAAAAATATACTAGACACCAGCTCAGTTTGCAGATGAAAACCATAGCTATTACTAGCACGACCAGTGGCCATTTCACCTGGCTTCTTAACTTCGAAACGAAACTCTGTCAACAAGTTGCAACAAAAAGAACATGCTGGTTGACAAGAATTAGGTAAGAAACAGGAAACTACAACAGCAGTAGGTTCCGGTAGAATCTGGAAGTGATGCACTAACATCAAACCGTTAGTATCGCCAAAGCTGCCTTGTCTTTTTAGCCCTCCGTTTTCTGGATGTTGGTTCAAATTACCCTCATAACTTGGAAAAAAAAGAATGAATGTATTGTACCTACAGTACATGCTGCACTTCCTGTCCAGGACAAATACAGTGGGAACAAGCTGCAATGGTGTGGAAGTGATGTGAGAGGCACTCAAAAGGCTATTACGCGTGTAGGCCGCCTCTGAATGGCATATGGTGATTAAACTAAGTGGATGTCCAGCGGGAGACCGGTGTATAAGAAACTTAATTAAAGCTATCACTGTCAACTGCCAAACGAGCTTATTGACACCTCGGCCTGTGCTGCCACACCAGCTCACGTAGATCTTTATTGGTCTTTACTCAAAGCGTTCCTGGCTGGCGTCTGCTGGTTTGTCTTTTAGGGTGTTAAACACGGAGCAAGGCGTCAGTGTTATCCTTCCTGTGGGCCTTTCACCAACTTACATGTGTGTATGTGTGTGTTCATTCATTGTGATTGGTGGGGCAAGATAGAAGAGAGGGGCCACAAAGCTCCATTTGCAATGAGCAGGAGAAGGAGAGGTGAGGGAGAAAATTCCATAGGATTAATTTTCTCCAAGGCGCCCTCGCACCCCCTCTCGTAGTCCCTAGCCACCCCCGACCGTAACTTCAGCTGTGCAGCCCGGTGTTAAAAGGCCCAGAGGAATACCGTCTTTGTCATCCCGTCGATTTGGGGGGAAGAATAAGAGAAGTTTAATCCCCATTGTCCGCGGGTCTGGTCGGGAGGGGGGTTGGCGGCTGTAAGATGATCCAACCGGCCTCGCTAATCCCCCCATACCCGATGGAACCCCCCCACCACACACACCTCAACAATGGCACAGTCCTAACTGGGAGTCAGACCCCAATGTGCACATTCTAAAGAGGAAAATGAAGTGAAGTAAAAAGTTGCCACAACAGAGAGAATGGAGTGCGGGATGGAAGGACAGAGGGCGGAGAAGGCTAAAGGAGGTGTGGGTGGCAGAATACCTTGTGTCCCTCGGAAAGCTGTTGTTGCTCTTTTGTGGGCTCCTTGGCAACAGGGTATGCCGCGGGACTCCCTCAAAACCTTAGTATTCATCTTCCAAATAAGACTTCAGAACAAGGGCGAAGAAGGGGGCCTTCCTCAGGAACTGAGAAACTCCCCAACTGATCAAAAAATCACGTCAGCTTTAGAGGTATCTAGGTCTTTACCTTTGTTACAATTTTAAGGGAACTTACGAGAGTTACAGACATGATAATTGGCATTAAATTACATTTTCAGAACTGGAAGATCTCCTTCTAGGCAAAATTATTGTTAATGGGGAACAAGAGAAAGTTAATAATCTTAGCACTAAGGCTATAACTAAAGATCCATGATTGGGTTAGAACAAATGTTAAAGAAACAACACTGGCAACTACTATTTAGACTACTATTTTGAAGAGATGTGTCCTCCTCAGTGTCTGTGGTGGCTGCAGTGGTTAAGGTCACACGAATGGTCTAGTAAATGTGAATGAATTTGTTGAGACACCAAGTCCAAATATATAAGCAAAATACATGCTTGCCTTTCTGTTTATGGACTCTGTGTTTAGTAGAGAGTAATTGAAAAAGCTTGGAGGACAAGAGTAGGCCAGAGATGGATAGATGGCATAGGGATAGGGGAACTTTAACAGGCAAAGCACTGAACATGGCAAGATTTGAGACCAGGAGACAGACAAAGAGTCTAGGGGGGATCTTGGATGATGGGTAAATGTGATGTTAGTGACTCCATCACTTGGAACGCAAACTCTGATGAGGTACAGATCTGATGATGTACAGTTGAGAAAGAAAGCGGCACTGTGGGGGTAGGGTTAGCACAGGAGAGAGCAAAAGAGACAGAGAAAGGGAAAGAGCCAGGAGACAGCCGTTTAAAATTCAGTTTCCTGGGAGTGAAGAGGCTAATCCTGCCTCCGTAATTCCCTGCAGCAGAAGCAAACCCCCATCCATCCATCCCTCCCTCCCTTCCTCCCCATCATCATCACTTCTCTCCTCTCTCGCTGACTCTACCCTATCTCTTTATTCCTCCGTCTCTAACATTCTCTCTCGCTGTCTTTCGCACTGTCTCACTATTTCTCCGCTTAATCTCTCGCCGTCTCTCTCCCTCTCTTTCCCCCATCTCTCACTTTCTCCCTCTCTTTCTCTCTCTGAGTGACAGTACAATGCCCAGACCCTCACATGCTTATCTAACTCTAGCAGATGGTCGACTTGGATCAATGCACACATGCCACGATCAATGGCTGCGATAAAAAGCGGCGGGGATGGTACTTGTTCCCCCTCTCTTTCTCTCTCCCCATTTCCCTCCCTTCATGCCCATCGTGCTGCCCGGCCCGATTGTCTCTCCCTTTTCCACATCTGCATCTGGACCAGCACCCAGTGAGGGGAGGCCTGGTAGAACAGGGTGCTTCCAGTCCTTAGGGGCGGCCTGCTGCTACTGCCTGCTGACTTTTGTCCTCTACAATTTCTCCACGTCCTTTTTCTCTTGCCCCCTTCTTCATCTTTCCTGTCGTCTTCTAGGTCCTGACTGAGCCCAATCTTCCATTCGCTATCAGAGTTGGACTCATCATGAGATTGCTGTTCTACATCTTCGCTCCCATCTCTTGCACACCTGCCCACCTGCCATAGCAGCTGTATTTGTTTATAACACAAGTTGCAGGCATCCATGACATGTTCTCAGAAGTGTGTCGTATATTCTAGGTGATCGTCGAGCTCCCCTACAAAACCTATTAACCTAACTTTACATACACTGCATGGCCCCGCCTTCTTTATCTCGTAAATCTGACCTGCTTCTTCACACATCCAGAACTTTACAGCTTTGAATGTTGAGTGTAACATTATTGGACTACTAAACAATGTTAAGGTGTTTATAGAACGAGCTGTAAATCTTATATTAAACGACACCATGAATTATTGACTTTGCATCATCAACCACCCATCAGCAGTTTGACTATACCTAAGCAACGGAGCAACACCCATTACTGAATGATGCTGAGATGTTTGTACCTACAATACATGGACAGCATAAAAACTATTACTTCTAGAGTCAAAAAGTGACCTTGGTTGTACTTATTTATAGTCTCAAGGGGCTCACTCGTTTGAGCACACTCCCAACTTCACAGTCACAAGATGCCTTTACTTGCAACTTTTAAAGCACACTGTTCAAAGTTTACCAGCATAAGCTGCCTCCTCTCCTCTTATGGAGATTTTTAATTGGGCATTGGTGATGTAATGTGCCTCATAATAAGCCCATTAAGCCGTCTTTTTTCTCTGCATAGATAGAGAGCGTTGTGGCAGTGTGGACACCTCTGCTATTTATACTGCTCAAATCCTCATGAATATTTACACCGAACAGCGATGGCAAAGAGAGTAGGCAGACACCCTGACAAATAGCTCTCATGGGGAGGATTTCACTCTTCCAGGAGACACACTTGCTCTGGAACTTATTTTCTATCAGGACTGCACCTCTCCACATGGTTCGGATACTTGCAGGAAAAGCAATTAATTCTTCCATTACACTTCACTAACTAGGATGGGAAAAGCAATGCATTAGTTAACTAATTTTCCCCTTGAGGGAATCTATCTGTATATGCATCTATCTCATATGTGGACCCGAGTGAGACTCAAATCACAATTTTGATGACTTGACTTGGTAAATATTAGAATACTTGAGACTTCACTTTGATTTTGTTGCAATTACTTATTACTTGGACTTGAGCTGATGACTCAAGACAAGTAATTTTTCACAGAAAACACAAATCTTCGACCTCAATGCTCTTTTGATGGGCACATGCAACATTTTTTCCCCCTTGGTAATGCATCAAATGTGCGTGCAGGGGAAAAAAAAACTTTTGGTCTGTGTCATTGAAAACTGTCTATTGAGAAGATCCAGACTCTCAACCTTCTATCAAGAATGATTGAACTTAAACATATATAGTTTCATGCTCTCTCATCAATATTACAGTGAGTGAGCCATTGAATGAATGAGTAAATGAACTTCCTAGACACCCAAATAATTTGACATAGGTAGGAATTAACTCGGCATCAGTGTATAACAACTACTAGGAGAAGTGAGGGCTGTCATGCCATTCACCAAAAGCCTTGTTAAGGCTGTGTAAACTTATTTAATATGGATTAGAAGTTGACACAAACACAAATGCAGTCTGTGTGTGTGCTACGGCAGCAGGGCAGTCATGAGGCCTGACCATGGTGTATAATCCTTGTTTAGGGTGTAGTGAGGCACAGCAGATTAGGTAGCCTGCTCCTCTTGCCACCCACAGTTACAGGCATCACATTCTCTCTGTTTGTATATCTCTTGTCCTCTATTGCTCTCTTTTTGTCTCTTTAACATACACCAGAAATTTTTCAATTTCTTAACAGAGCTTACAGATCACAGAAAACATTGAAACAGAAAATATTTTACAAAGGAACACAAATTAACAGAAACTGAATTGATTTCTAGTGTTCCGGAACTTGACTGTTAATTAAAGTGGGAATAATTGAGCACACTTCAGTTGAAACAAGGGATTTCAGTGGTGTGTTATCAATTTTTAGTTGAAAAAAGCATTCTTGCAATGTTAAAATTGGTGTGCAATCAAATACAGACACTAAAAACTAAACTAAACACTATTACACTCTAAGTAGGGGTTAGAGTGAATATAAAGTACTGAATGTAGCACTTTGACAAGAAATGTTATCACTCACTAGTTTTAAACATATATCTAACAAAATTATGGAAGACCTATGTTGAAAATAAAGATTAAAAAGTTCTAGTTCTTATAAAGAAAAAAAGAAAATCTTGATTTGCTAAGTGATTAATACTAATAGTGCATATTATTGTAGTACCTTCAACATCAGTTAAACAATAATGCTTTAATTTAAGGCATCATTCATGCTACATATTTAATCATTTAAAATAAGCTAATGCATAAGCGCATGTGGTATAAAATTCCCTGCAGCTGGTCACAGGGCTCATTCAGTAATCGTCACATGACCCAAAGCCTGAGGGATCCACACTGAACTTCCATAAAGCAGCGAACCTCCTAACCCATTTAATCCTACTTAATTTTAGTGCAAAAAAATGCACATGTGCCAAGAACTGTGTTTCCCGAGTACCCTGTCTATTTTGCCCATTTATATTAAAACACAGTCTAGAGACACTAAGCTTTATTGATCTTACAATTTGATAAAGTGATTAAGAGAGCTCATGGGGTCCTTTTAAAACACACCCCACTTATAGATTACATGCTATGCTTCGCTACCCCTGACTGACACTCAGTTTAAGAGATAGACAAAGTATGTTGGTGAGCTGTACTGGGTCACCTTTTGGCCAGTTCTGGAAGTGTTAAATGATATATGTATGCACTCATGGGCATCATCTTGGGTTACTTGTGCCTCAGTACACGTGACTGTATACATTTGAGTGAGTTGAAATGATCAAACCAACATGATGCTTGTGAAAAGGATGATATGTTGGCAAACCACCTCCACTACATTGACATCACACAGATCTTATGGAGGTAGCATAATGGGTTTAGACTGCTGAGGGCTACACAGAATCACACACACTCTTTTCCCCATCCAAATTTTCCACTCATTTACCAACACCTACATTCTGTGGGTGGGCAGACATAGCTGAGAGACATAACTGTGACCACCCGGAAGCTGTTCGAGTCATGTGACAGCTAAACACTTTCTGAGATGTTTATTTCATATGTATTGGAAACAAGTTTTGCTCTGGAAAAACTTTTTAAAGATTTCCTCTGGCTGGAATATATGCCAGAAAAATAAACATTTCAATTTGGATCTGTTTCTGATATATACATTCTTTTAATGTAGAAATTTAAATTACTGTTTAATTTGAAATCAAAACCTCATTTAAGATATAAATATAAAATTTAAATATGATATATAAATATATTTTTCACTTAATCTATTAAGATATATAAATTTCATACATTTATAAGTAGATATAACAAATTAAGTTCCTGGCATAATACCACTAAATCAATATTAGAAAACTGATCAACTTGAAACCAGTTTTAACCACTTATTACACAATTGCATTATTCTTTATCATCATAAGACAATTTCTATCCACACACACCTCTAGACTTTCAGACCAGAAAAAGTAGCAAGCAGGGAATAAATACATTTCCATTTATGCACAGTAAAGTCACTGGAGAATAATCGAGTTGACATAGGCGCCACCTCCCTCCAACAGCTCTGAAAATGCTCTAAGTATGAAGTACACATGTGAGGCCACAGCAGTGATGAATGTAAGACGTAGAGGGGAGCGGTTATTCTTAAAAGCCCTGGAGTGAGTCCAGAAAAAGGCATTACAGCAGGCCCTGTACATAGTGCTGACTCACCTCACTAACCTCACAGCCATGCTAATGCCAAATACAAATTAAACAAGACCTGATGGAAAACTCTGAGAAAAGATTTAGCAAATATTCTCCATTCATTGGGAGGACAAGTTTGTAAATGTGCCACCATAATGGGCAATGGAGGATCAAAAGAGAAAAATAAAGAGAATATATCACAATTAATGCAGTATGAACAGTATACATACATTATACAAAATATATAAACAGGAAATAGAGACCATCTTATCCTTAATTTCCTTACTTTAGTCATATGTAACAAGGGTTGAAACAAATAACTCTTATCTGCAGGAATGATCTCTTTGCAAAAGCAACTTCTATGTTTACTGTGACTTAATAACAATATTAATCTAACTAAATGGTATGCACTCAGGAATGATAGTCCATAGAATATACAATTACATACAACATTAAAATTTGCTACATTAAAAAGCTGACCTCAAAAAAAAAATAATCTGTATATACAGTATACACACACACTACTGTATAGAAATCTTAGGCCATATTCACCAACAAAAAAATGGTTTTAAGCCAGCAATTTCTATGTTTGCTGTAGTGTGTCAGTAGGAAATATCAGTTTATGTTGTATTGTAATAATCCAGTGCCACTTCTCTACACAGAGATCCGATATGATCATCATCCAGTCTGTCTGGAATGACATGAAGATACAGAAAAAAAAACTGAGACAGACTAAATCCAGAAGAACTGTGGCAACGTCTCCAAGATGCTTGAAGAAAGCTTGTGTAAAAATGCTTTAAAATGAGGATGCTGTCAAAAATAATGTCATAAAGAACTCATTTATAAATTAACCTCTATTAACTGAATCAAATCAACATTTGGTGATGTCCTGTACCTGCACATAGTGTTTCAGGTAGCTTTGTAAGTAGGTTTCTTAAAGCATCTTGGAGATGTTGTCACAGTTTTTCTGGAAGTAGTCCGTCTCAGTTACAGTTTCTCTCAGACAGACTGGATGATAATCAGATCAGATCTCCGTGTGGAGCACTGGCTGCTGTCAGACTTCTTGGGTGTACAATGGATTATTACAATTAATGACAAAAGGAATGTTTGAAAATGTATAATGAAATTTCCTAAAGACACACTACAGCAAAAGATAGAAATTACTGGCTTAAAACCATTTTGTTGTTGTTGTTAGTGAAAATACTAACGGCCTACATACATATTAAATCAAATCAGTCCTAAACCTGGAACAATCATTAAAAACAAGTAATGAATCAAATTAACTTATTCACTGAAAAGACCTGAAGAGATTTCTCCATGTATTAAACATAAAAAAACATGAATGCACCAAGGAGAGTGAATGTCAAGATTTTAGGGCCTGTTTATTACACAATTCTGTTTTAACTACAGCTAGGATGTGTATATGGTGCTTTTTGAAATTGAAAGCACTAATTGTAATTTCATGGAAAAGAGTGACCAGTATAGTGTAAAAACAATCTTATTTTGTGCTTCACGGAAGAATGAAAGTCATACTGGTTCAAAAATAAATGAGGGTGAGTAAATAATGACAGAACTATCCCTACACTGCAGACTAAACGATTAAAACATGGACTTAACATCTTAATAAATGCACATGTAGTCACGGCAGTGTGGGGTGAGAGAATGAAAGATGGCCTAGATGCCTGACAGTGATTGATGTTTATATAGACTGCATCAATAAGTTTCTGAAGGGCTGCAGGTAGCACTGGTCAGAGCTGCTAGGGGTCTGTTTAATTGAAACCTGTCGGAGCCCGGCTGCTTTTTTCTTTCCCCTGTGTGCCTTGCCTCATTCAGCAAAACTCACTTTCCGCTCTCGCTCCCTGCATCTCCATGCCTTTTGTTCCCCAGACCTACCACCAGCCTGTTTATTTTCCTTCTCAAATTAATTTAACAGAAAGTAATTAAATCTTTGCTTCAACAACCAGCCGAACATAAGTAAATGCAGCGTGATGAAAAGGTGTGTGGAGGGAGGCAGCCGAAAATCAAGAGAAACTGGTGCCAAATGACTGCTGGAGGTTAAATATAATACTGAAGGTTGGAGTCGTAGGGGTTAGGGCTCCTTAATAAAAGAACTGCACATGACTGCAAAAAAAAAAAAAGTACAGGTCACATTGTTGTGGGCACAGGCTGTGGTCGGACTCATGGTTTGGGGTTTGTGTGTGTTTGTGTGTGTGTGTTTACAGTCAGCATTGTTTCAACCCATGGAGTCATAAAGCATTTGGCAGCTAGCGTGTGCAAGAAATGAGTTTTTGTGAAGTTCTTTGTTGAATAACAGCTGGTTGTAATAACAAAATAACAAAAATGTTGACTACAATATTGCTTGAAACAAAATATTGTGTGTTAAAAGTTTCCTTATAAAAGCTCCTGAAGTGATACTAACACTTAAAGTGCACTTTATGCGCTGTAAAAATTAGATTGAGTCACACTAAAGTAATACATGTGCAATTTTATTCAGTCGGATTAAAAGGATTTTTTGCAAAAGCTGTCACATTTCTAAATTTAGTCATAGGTTTTAACCTAAGAGTGGGTGAGGCCATTTTAATGACCTCCAGAACCACTTCCAGCAATTTTGTCTATTCATTTTAGCTATTCAAAAGAGTATGTTATGCTAAAGCGTATGTTGCAAAATGATATGAGCATATTTTTTTAAATTTTCGGAAACACCGATTTGTATCTCAAACAGTTCTACAGTTTACTGCACTTTAATATGCTTCAGTAGTTATTTCTGCTTTTCTTCAATAGTTATTTATATGATATGAGGTGGTTGTGTATATTGGATTTCGGTAACACTTTATTTTGACGTTCACTTTAGACGTTCTACTAACAGTAAGTAACTTTGCAACTACGTGTCAACTAGCAGTCATTAGAGTATTAGTAGACTGTCTGCTTAATATCTTCTAACACTTTATTTTGGTGGATCCACAACATATAACATACTGACTATCAGAAACTTTGCAAGTATGTTTCAACTTATTCTACTAACCCTAAACCTACCCTTACAGTCTACTCTGAGAGTTGTAGTTGCAAATTAAAAAAAATTAGTTGCAATGTAGTTACATAGTTACTCATATTAGTAGAATTTCTAAAGTGGACTATAAAAATAAAACGTAACCTGGATTTCACATGTAACAGAGAAATTATAAAAGCCTTCTCTGTGTGCGCCTTCTTCGCTTCATGATTTTGTCTCTTGTTTTTCTTTTCGTTTTGCTAAGCTGAACAGCCAATCAGTGTGGTCTCTCTCACCAATGGCTCCAATGCTGAATTGGCCGAAAAGCCGCTGATGGTGGTCTGACTAGTGCCAAAGGTGCCGAACACAACGCGAAAACCGGCCAATGGATAGTGGACCTTTTTTTGCCTATGAAATTTGCACCTTCAATCCAGCTTGTATACAAGTTAATCTGACTACAGAAAACCTTTGCACATGCTGTGAAAGACAGCATTGTATTTATAATCCTTGAATTATTTTCAATTACAAAATCGTCATGTATTCTTGGTCAGAGCAATTGAGAGTGAAGGTTAAAAACACCCCAAAACATGTTGTAGCACAAACTTACATGTAAACGTACTTAATGAGATGAGTTAAATAACAGCTAATTCTCAAGATTCATTCGCCAACCTAAACGAGTACTGGCTAAAGACTCCAAGTGACTTACCCTTCTTCTGTGGAACATAAAAGAAGATATTTAGAGAAATGTCTTAGTGTTTTTGTCCATACAATGGAAATAAACGGTCAACAAAACGGTATGGTTATCGACATTCCTTTTCATGTTCCACTAAAGAAAAAAACAAATACAGGTTTGGAACAAAATGAGGAAAAGTAAAATACGTCATAAAGTTTATTTTGGTGTATTGCAAAATTGACTATGGTGCGGTCATTAGTAGACGTCTTGGCAGACATCTAGAGGACAGTTGAGAAGTTGTCTGGGGTGGGTCTGAGGCATGAGTTTAGAGGTCTCGAGTGTCTTTGAACTACGCTGTGGCGTTGATTCGGACAGCCACGGCAGGTATTTGCACAGCAAATATTTTAATCCCCAACTAATCACTTGGGTTAGACCCCGTGTGTTAAGGGGGAGGGAGCTTGAGGAGGGTGTTAGCATGTTAGCTGGTGGCCTGGCACATTCCTCCTGTCAATGACGCCTTTGTTCTAAGGGGATTGTGGGAAGAGTCAAACATGGTGACCCCCGGAGAGGCACCCTCCAAATGCACCACCCTCCCCTCCTCCCACAACCACCCCTAAACACATGTCAGCATCCCGACGGACCTGCGTGTGTGTCTGCCGAATTGCACCACTGGTCATGTGACACATCTCTTTGGCAGTACAATATTCAGCACAATTTTATGCAGTTTTACTGATGCATATATGTTAGAAACAATACATTGCGATACCAACTTGTATCCAATGCACATTTCTTCTCTTTAGAATACACTACTGCATAAATTTTTCACTAAGGTCTATGTACGAATTTGCCATCTATTTTTTACTAAAGTTCTGTATGTACTTTCACACACCAGCACATTTAAGCTAACATGTAATAGAAACTTCAAAGAGACTTTCCAAGTTCTCCAACTTTACTATTTGAATGGAACGCAGCATAAATAAAGAAGTTGGGAGGTTTAAAGGAACATGAGTACAGGAAATCATTTAAGTCACCAATGATGTAAAATCAAAGTTTTATCTTTCTAGAGGAAACAATTAAAAATAGGGGTTGTCGGTAGAAATTAAGATAAAAATGTGTGAATTGAGTAATGATACAATGAAAAAAAAATAATAAGGAGAGATAATAAGGCAAAAGAGTCTCCATCTGCACCTCACTGAGACCAGGAAGAATATGCCAGAGCAGTGTGCCAGCTCACAGCCCACTAACTGATGGAGAGGCCTGTGAAGACAGCGCTGTGGCAGTAGATATGCTTCTGAGAGAGGTTTAAAGAGTGGAACTGATTGTGCATGTCTCATTCGAGCTCTTCACAGCCCTCGCCCAGGGGGCTTGGCTTTCAAAGCTGGGTGACGTGAGTGTGTGTGTGCGCGTACACACATACACACACTCCATTGACAAAGCTCCTTGCTCTCTTTCTCGCAAATATATGAGCACACAATTTATAAAGGTAGTCCAAAAATGTGTTCATGATTGCTGCTTCCCCCAGTGGTGCTTCATGTTTCCTGTTCTACTCAAATGCTTTAGTACACTATTGACCAGTTCTTGTCAGCTGGTTTCGCTTCAGGTCCCAGACTGTACATATTTTATCAGGTGATGATACTATACTCTACCAAAATTGTAAATGAGACAAATATTTGTATAAAGAGTTGCAAAGTAACGGAAGAAATGACAGATATTTTCATATGTGTTGTAAGGTATCTAAATATAGAAAAAAAGTTAAGGATGGTTCAATTCCTCTGTGGATGAAGGGAGATCTTAATGCAAGCTTGCAGTCTACTATAAGAAAGAAAGTTCACAGAAAAAATGAGACACATCATATGTCACCAGATTAAGTTAAAAAATGAAACATGCATGGGTGAATCTTTCATAATAAGATCAATATCATGTAATTGATAATAAAAATAGATGGTCATGCTCACTTTACAATTAAGTACGGATATGCATAAAAATTACCATGAATCACATAGGTCAAACTAAACGCAAAAATGTAAAGATGAAAGGTTGAATCTCAAAATATTCTTTATGTATTATGTCTATATTTACTGTACATTTTCACTTCAATGCATTGCATTGCATTTATAGTAACTTACTAATTGAGAAATACAATAATTGATTTATCTTAATAATCTCAGTAACATAAAAAGTGCTAGCAATACAAAGTTTCAAATATCTTCTAGAATATGAGACATACAAGCTAAAACATAAAGGAAATAAGAAATTATATGTATGTATATATACGTCTTTCTATATCCCTTTATGTTTTAGCTTGTATGTCTGATATTCTAAAAGATATTTCAAACTTTGTATTTCTATTATATATATATTTCTCAGCAGGATGCAGTTTAGGGCTCATGGAAGAGATGAGTTTTCTGCTGTTTGTTGAATATTGTCAGGGATTCGACTACCCAGATAGGTTTAGGAAGATCATTCCACCAGCAATGAAGATTGAATGAAAACTATATTTATATATATTTATATTCTGCTTTATATATACATATATATATATATATATATATATATATATGTGGCATATGTGGATCTGGCTCAGGGAATTTGTTTAAAACATCCAAATAAATGCACGTGCCTGACTGTGATGTACAACAGCGCTATCAATTGTACAGCAGAAGAGAGAGTCAGAGAACTGGAGAGTGAGAGCGAGGCTCTGGATTGAGATCTTTGGCCCGTCTCCTGCTGACACTCATGCAGGCAGATCACAGGCTCATCATGTCGCCCGTGTTTGCCCAGAGCCTCCTTCATCAAATGACACGTTTGCCACACGTTTATCTTTATCAGATCTGCAGAGAAGCAGAGATGAGAGAGGACGAGAGCTATTGCCTCTCTCGCACTCTCTCTTTGTACCCGCCATCGCCTGGGGGCCAATTACCTTCTCCTCTGACAGGAGCCCCCTCCCCTCCCCTCTACCGCTCTCCTGCGCTACAACTCCAGAAACATCTGCCTCTGAATATGCAATCAGCTTGTCAAGGAATCAAGGAAACATACACATACAAATGTAGCGACGGGCTTAAAGCTAATATTTACTGACATCAGATCTATCTGTACTTATTCGCCTCTCATCTCAAGCTGCATGGAGGAAGAGACCTGAGCACTGCCGGCTGATCCTGAACTCCACCAGGATGGCTGTTCTGAACCAGATGTCAAAACCATCTCGGACCTCCTCTTGTTATCTATCCTTGTATGGCTGTACTGTATTATTAAAAACAAGAAGCTTCACTGCTACCATTTCTCATACTTTTTGGTTAAGCATAATAGCCCTAAGTATTATGAGGCCTACAAGTGGAGTGAGAAATATCAGAGTTGCGAGTATATAAATGATGAAGTCATATTTGCAAGTAGGAAACTCATAATTCTAGTTGACACATGAGTTGTGATGTCATAGAGGGCATGCGGATTTTCAATTTGCCAGAATTGTAATTTTTTTTAATTTTTTTTTATTTAAATTTTTACATGCTGTACTTGGCTTGAAAATTTTTAATTTTTGACATCGTTGTTGTTAGATATCATTCATGAGTGAATACTTTTCATCACTCTGAATTCAAACTACTTCAGTGCTATTTTACTGCACTGGAAGAGAGAATTATGTCTCAAACTCAGCCACCTAAAAAATGAGAAACTATATAAAACTCCTATTGAGAGACCACAATATAACAAAACTAGTGCTGGGCTCTTTTGACTTTGGCAAGAAAAGCAATCACTTAGCATCCAGCCTAAAACACTAAAGCAACCACCTGCATAGCAACACCCTGAGCACTGGTTAAAGCCAGTTTCAAAAAATTGTAATATACTGTATACGGTTCTTGAGTTGACTGTATTGTTATTTGGAGATTTAAAAAGTTATTTTTGCATTAGGGGCTTTTTCAGCATGTAGTTCAAGGAACTCAGTTCTAAAAACTAGCCAGCAGGGTGGTTCCTAGAGAACCGATTTCCCCCTTGAGCCGTTTTACAGCAGGAACAGAGTGGTCAACAGCAGCGTCTTTATTCGAGGTATTCACAAATGTCAGCAATCAGTGAAAGGAGGATGTTGTGATCGGAGCTGTTTCTGTCATGTGTTGTGGGTTTCATGATGACGGAGACGAAATGCAAACGCACAATTTAGACAATTTCAAAAAAATTTCCGAAGACACCTTGCAGTGTTGCATATCATCAAGGATGAGAAAAGAACACAACGCTGCAGACAAGAAGTAACTAAATGCCGATACCGCTGTTTTCCATGTTCGCAGAGAAAACATTTTTACATGGATTTTAAAAATTAATTTTTTTACATACACTTCGCATACACATGTCACTGGTAGGTCCTGTTTTAGACCCTACTCTGAAGAAGGAGCTCATTTCGTTTCCCCAAAAGGTTCCCCCGGTGGGGGTTATGGTCTTTTTCTGGCATCACAAGAACAATTATGACACAACAGGAAGTTATAAAACCTCTTCTGATATCACAGTAACCCAAAAAAAGATCCCATAAATGTTGTTTCCAACAAATTTTAATGAAAATATCATTTTTTGTGAATATTTCCTTAAGGAAGTGCAAAATGTAACTAAATATTCCAACATTTGATATATTTAAATAATTTAATTTATTTTATTTTATTTATATTATATTAGTTTAACAATGTATCACCATTATCAAAAACTATATAAAAAACTGTCTTAGCTGTAAAAACCTGAGCTCCTGAAATAACATCATAATATTCACATTTTAGGAAATTGACCTTTAAATGAGCTTTTAGTTCACTTGTGCATTTGTCATTTATCAGTATTTATTCAGCCCATGCTGCTCAGGTGAATTATTACTGACTTTGGATTATTTGAAATTATTTTCTAGATTTTTCAATAAATGCATAGTTTTTGTGTATGCGTGTTTTGCATCACATCATCAAAAACAACAACACTGTTTCAATTAAACTTTAATTATTTAACTTGTCACATATTACATCTCATCTTCGGAATTGTTAATTTTGATTAAGTAAAAAAACTATATATATTAATTTCAGTAAGTTCTTTGACAAGGCATTATCTGAACAGCTTCAACACTGTGTATGACATCACAGAAATGCACAAAGTTCAGACTACAGCATCAAGCTGTCAAACTCTTGGTTTTATTTTAAGGCTGTAGCAATGTTAAACCTACTCTGTTGAATGGAAAACTCTGAAAACCGGTCATTCCAGTGTTGATTTGGAAAACAAAAAGTTTCGTTAATACAGTATGTTATGCGAGCAGTGTGGAGCAACACAATGTGTTCCAGCTTGGAGCTTTTTCCAGCTGTCAGAGTGGAAGAGGAAGCGAAAAGGAAACAGAGGCTGACACAGACATAGATGCAGATTATCCTCTCTCTCATTTCACATCCAGAGATTGCAGGAGCATCAGCACCTCAGAGAGAGAGAGAGACAGAGGGAGGGCTGGGATGACAGGAACAGGCCGTGTTTTGACAGCTGTCTCTTTTATGGGACCCGTCACAATCTCACCCTGCTCTGAGATTAGAGAATCAGAGAGAGAGGAGAGATGGGAAGAAACAGAGAATTCTGTTCTTGTAAAGTGTACGAAGTTCAGGGACAAGTGAAGAAAAGAGATGCACAAGGACGTGTAGAACGATATTCTGTCCCGTGCTGCTCCTGTGGCTTTCGTTCAGAGAGCAGAATGAAAAAAAGAGAGACGCAGAAGAGAGGGAGAGAGAAGATACAGAGAAGCAGCATTTGCATAATGTCCTCCACCACAGTCGGACCCCTAGGCTAGCCGCCCAGGATAACAGAGGGCCAATACTCTTAATTCAATCTCGTTATTTTTTCTAATACTTGAGAAATTAATAATTCCGGCCCCCGCCTCCGCAAACCACCATGAGCGCTGAGCATCACAGAGCTGCCTAAGTTTGTAACTTTAACCCAAGCAATTGATGTGGGGAGGCCCTTCAGGCAGACCTACTAATGAATGGATTGCATGTGAGAGAGGGAAGTTAAAAGATGGTCTTTTATAAAGTAATTTAAGAAAATCCTGTTAGCTGGATCAAGTACAAGAGTTTAATTTCTCAAAATGGGGGAATAAGTGAAGGGTTTTTTTCCCCCCCATGTCTCCTTCAGACTCAGAGATATGCTGTATAATGCGCACACACAACACAAGCACACAATGCAAACGCACACAGACTTGGTTTTAGTAAATAACAAATTGGGTAAGTGATAATGCGTGTGGATAGTCGACATAGAATAGAAACCGCTTAGTCTAGTAAACACTGGATAAATTACGGGAAGTCAAAGCTTAGACAGATAATAATCAGATTAGATTCATCATACTTCCTACAGGATATGCAAGACACTCACCTGCTCTCTCTCTGTCACACACACACACACACGGTGAAAAAGTATGTATGTATCATGTATGTTTCTTCATCAAGGCACACGCTCATATATTATGTTTTTGTCCCTTTATTTATTTATTCCATTGTTTTACATAAGTATATAAATAAGCAAGCAATATTAATTATAATAATTATGTGCATTAACTATTATTTAATAATGGCTATATTTGGTTTTAATTCAATTGTTGCTTCACCAAAGATAAATAATAAGCAATAAATATGCAATATTAATTTATTTAAGTTATTTAATAATGTAATATCATGGCTACTATTATTTAATATTTATTACATTATATTTGGTTTTATTTTCATTGTTGTTTGGCCAAAGATCATCTTTAATAAATAAATTAAACAAATACTAATTATATCAATATTTTTTTTCTTATTACGTAATATAATAATCATTTCTATTGCCTATTATTACTTAATTGTTACTGCATTATAACTGTTTTAAATCCACTGTTGTTTGACCATTTATCATGATACATAAATCATCAAAAATAAAAAAGATAGGCCTATAATTAATTATTTTGTAAACTATATTAAATTACTTAATGGTTTTAAATTTTTTCTTGGTCACAAAAACATTGAACTGATATCTCTGCATAACTGATTACTTGATGTTTTAAAATCCACAAATCTACATGTTATCATTCAAACGGCAGCGAACCTAAATTGATAAATCTGTCACAACAAAACGTTCCGTTTGAATGATTGACCTTTTGTTTGAATGTTTGGACTGTAAATGTTTGACCTTCTGTTTGAATGTTTGGACTGTAAATGTTTGACCTTCCCTTCGCACATAATGATATCATACAAAATTACAAAAGTTTTCAATGTATGAAAACAAGACATGGCAAATGACATTTTTGCAATGCGCTGGGGAAGGCAGTTGAAAACATATACACAGAAAATCAAGGTCAGATATTATTAGTTCTGCTGTTATGATTTTTTTTCTTTCTTTGATATTGTGTATTCCTAGTTCAGATTTACAGCTTTTTAAAAATTAACGGTTACAAATTTGTTTTAAATCATAATTTTTATTTGCAGGTGTCATATGACATTCTACGTTGTTATCACAAATGCCTCATTAATTAAGTTAATGCTAATTTAGCCTTTCTCCTTGTCTCTCTCTCTCGTCTGTGCGGTGTGCCTTGGGACGCATCTTTAGAGCTGGAGGGCAATTGAGAGATACTGAAGTGGCTAGATGGCAAGGACTGACTTTGGTACACACACACACACACACACACTGTCTCTCACACACACAGTTATCCTCACTCCTGGCAGACATACACAAACATTCCCAATTTCTAATCTCTCTCTCTCTAATCTAATTTTCATCATTCTCTCCCTTGCTCTTTCTCTCTCTCTCCTCAATGCCAGCCAACTCTCTTTTCTAAATTCTCTCTCCTCTCAGCTCTCTTTCTATCTCCTATTTCCCTTTTTGTTCTCTCTCTCTCCCTCTCTTCTCCTCTTCTCTCTCTCTGCATCTCTTACAAAGGCAGCAGGCAGTATGCCTCCCCTGAAAATGAGGCCACGCACGGCAAGTATGCAAATGAAAGCAGTGCTGCTGGATTAGAATGGGACACCATATACCCTAAATCATGATTGTCAATCATGGCGAGGGATTAAGGGATACGGGCTTATAGACCTAAAAAAGCAACACTTCCCCCCCGGGCGCACTTCCATTGTGAAAGAGGGAGTGTGGGAGAGAGGGCTTGTTGGGGGGCTGCTTTAGTGCACTACTGCCCTCTGCCTTTCCATCAGGTTTACTGCAGGCTCAGAGCCGAACAAGCGGCTCCAGTTGTATGCGTTTCAGAGCAGTGTTTCGGTTTTTCAGGCAGGGCTTGGCTCAGTGGTTTCCCGCTCAGTGCCAAGAACCTTAAAATATTCCGTGTATTGTTTTATTTTAAGATCAAAGAAACACATTATACGGAAAATGAAAAATGAAGCGGGTTTGCTTTTGGCATTGGATGAGGATTGATCATTTTAAAATCACTTCAGGCAATAGTCAGACATCATTATTAAATGATGCAAAAAAAATTATATTATTTAATATACAAAACTATATTTTATCTTGTATATTATATATAGTATATAATATAAATCTTTAATGTATGAAAATTCCTAAAATATATATGGATGCTGGTTAATTGCATTGATGTGCATTAGATGATTTTACACAAAAAATATATACATGAAAAAAAAAAAATATGAATGAATAAATATATTTATATATACATACGACTTGTTAAGCCTCTGAAATGTTAATATAAAATATGCATATGATATTGCACATATGATATCCTTGAACTATGCCATAAAATAAAATTAAATTAACAAAAATGAATGAATTAAAAATAAAATAAAAATGCTATCAGAATTACAATGTCTGGCAAGTTTTAAAAATAGAGAGAGGTTGGAGATAAAAACGTAAAACATGGCTAATAAAATAACATCAGGAATAAGTCCAAATTGCACTTACCAAAGATTCATACCTGTATTCTGCTGGATTTTTACATATCCATTGTGGGACTTGGCATGGGATAAAGGGTGCAGAGGTAAAAAAAAAAAAGAGGGCAACATCTGCTTCACAACAGGAGACAGGGCTGCCGCTGTATTACATCTGCACACACACACACAAAATACTCATGAACACAAAAAGACAAAGACTGCAGAAAAAATGCAACAGAATTGATGTTGAAATCAAATCTGAGCTTTAAATGTAGAAAATTCACATTAAACAATAAATTAACTTCATATTAATAACTGTGCTTCCAAATGACAAGAATTTAGCACCTTAATCACTCAATTTCCCAAGCAACAATATTCAGTTTTAAAAAACATGTTGTATATGTACTGTACAGTGAACTCGAATACTGTAATGTGTTAGAGCTTCACCTCAATACACCAACAAACAAACAAACAAACACTAATTGATACGAGTCTATCGACAGGCATAAGAGCAAAGGGCTAATCGTTCAGCATCATTAGGTGAAGATTTAGCTTAAAAGCTTTGAGCTGGCATTAAGCAAAGCTGCTGTTGACATGGAATGAGTGCTGTAATGCTGTATTGTCACTGCTCCAGGAGGCAGAGAGAGGGCGATTTGAGAGAGTGATGCGCTCAAGCTGGGATTTGTGGGCTGCCATAATACTGGAGGGCACTGGAGGCAGCGTGGACCAAACCAATGGTTGTGGGAGCTCTAATAACACTGCGAACAATGCTGGATTTACTATTTAATAACTAATTAAGTGTGTGGGTAGGCTCGTGTAACCACAAGCTACAGTAAAGTTGTAAGACATGACCAAGGAACACCAAGATGCAGGGTCTGATCAGGGGGCTCAGAAAACTGAAGTGAAAAGTTAACTCTAAAAAGCAACAACATTAGGATGTGAGGTGTATGTGTGGTTAATACAAAGCTCTTAACACAAAAAGCTCTTTATATTGTCAATATGATCTACATGCCTTCTGTCGTCTGGCTGATAGTTTATACTTTGTAGCAAGTAAAAGCTATTTTAGTATCATTCCAAAAATGTTCTTTCCTTCTTTCAATTCTTTTTTTCTGTAAAATATTGATTGATGATTTTTTAAAAGTAAATGTAAGTCAACTTTCACATGGTTATACAAAAATATATGTATTTTTAATCATGTTGACATGTGAGTATTGAATGATACCAGTAGGCTTTTGAAGAATGTTTATTTGTCTGTCTCTCAATCGCTATTGTATTGCATTGCATTATCAGTTTCACCCCCACAATAAAACCTATACAGAGATTTAATAGAGCCTTTAAATATAATCTCATTAAGACTTATTATTGGGAGTTATACAGTGACAACTGATATTTATATACATTTTATTGAAGCAGTCTACTAGATTGTAGAGCAGAATATTTTTTTTCATATACAATGTTTGGGCTTTGTATGAATAAAATAGATGTGTCTTTTTCGTCCACGAAGAAAACTCGATATTATCACTATCGTATTGTGGCCTGATCTATAAAATACAAAACATAAACCACATATGCAAAACTTTAAGAGTTTCTTTTTGTCCAAAGGTTTAACACACTAATAAATATTTTATTACAGTTCACAGTATTAGTTTTGTTTTGGTTTTATTTATGGATTAGTATATATTATTTTGAAAAATAATACTCAAGTGAAATAAATAGATATTCCTATGATACTTTATCCTTAAAGATTCATTATTATTCACAGTTCTTAATAATCTAAATCATAGAGCAAATGCTAATATATTTCATAAGAAAGATTGGTTCATGTGTGTTTAATGCAAGTTGATATCTTAGACAAATAGTAATTTACATATTCAATAGTACCTATTGGATTTACCTATTTAATTTAAGCACAACTAACTTGTATGCACACTTAAGTGTGTACAAAAACACAATATGATAGGAAAGATGTATTTCTTCCAGTCAATATTATTAAAAGTAATTTTTTTGTGAAAACAGAGAAGATAACATTCAACAATAACAGTAACAACCATTGTTTTTGGATATTAAAATAATAAACTATATATATATATATATATATATAT
>JAUMHE010000069.1:16209972-16238226 GCA_032359235.1 Enteromius mattozi | reverse complement strand
TCTGGATTTTTAATCTAATAAATGCAGCCTTGATGAGCAGAAGAAACATCTTTAAAAACCATTAAATATCTTACTGATCCCAAATTTTTGAATGGTAGTGTATATATATATATATATTTTTTTTTAACCAATAAACCATATGTAACAACTTGTCCCAAACTGACATTCAAATCAAAGATAATACTCTTGTCATTTAAAAACATTACACAGCTGACATTTATCTTAATTCCTTGCAATTGTTATTAAACACTATAAAACTGTAACGTAACAAATGTAAGAGGAAGCCCAAATGGCAAAAAAAACATGTTGCTTGGGCCTCGGAGGATTCAAATACTGATATCAAAAAGTTTAACATTTAATGCCAATGGAGAACTGTCCTGCAAAGTTTGTTCATTTAATGACATTGTTCCAAAAAGTTAAAAAAAAGTAGGCTTGGGCTTTCATCAACTTTTGTATACTGATTGATCCACAACTGGAGAAAGATCACCCTCCCACAGGAGGATAAACGAACCTTACCTCCTCAGAAACGCGCGCGACAGTGAAATGGTAAAATGATGAGCTCTAATGAGCAGACTGAGAAAAGGGTGAGCAGAGGCTTTATCCAGCGTTCAGTGTTGACAGCACCGCTAATCCTCGCCACCTGCTCAAACACACAGACCTCCACAAACAACAGCAGCAGCGGCCCGCGTTCACTCACACTCACCCTGAGTCAGCCGTTCCCGCGGGAGCCGCTTCCCGCGCTCGCTCGCTCGCTACCGGCAAACGCTAATCGCCATGCAAAACAAATAGTTCTCAAATGTTTGGAAAAGGCCGCGCTGTTTGCACCAGGGCCTAACAAAATAATTTTTACAAGCTATCCAGTTGTGATTAGGGCTGAGAGAATTGAATTTCCCTGGCAGCGATCATATTCATATTAGCCTAATTAATAGTGCTGTTTAACTTTGTCTGTTTGCCATTGTAGAAACGGCACACTGTGGTGAAAACAGAGGCTCAGTTCAGCTCTGAAGCGTTTCTATCTCTCTCGGCCTTTCCTGGCCGTGACGACCGCACACATCTTAAACACTGCTGGGCGGTTAAGCTTAGCAGTTTTCTCCCATTTTGTCTTTTAAGTCGCGGGAATAATTTTCCTCCTTTGGGAAGACATTACCCTAAACCTTCATGGCTAAGAATACACGATGAGTCCTTGAGAAGAGTCTATTTTTCAAAGACTTATCAAGTCTGCTCCAAGAAGAACCTATATTGTATATACGTTCTCCTTCATGCACTTCATACATTTTCAGATTAAAACTAGGTTAATATATAGACTGGAAATTAGTAACACTTTTCATGTGATATCTCTGAATTGATGTTTTTATCCAAAATTGAAAAAAATAGACTTAGAAGATTCATATAAAGATTTAAATGATTCCCAATTAAAACAATATTCCCAGAACACGCGGGTGAGATAAGCATGCAGAAATGGCATCATCTCAAACCAAAAGTAGTGAAATTATTTGATTATATTGATTTCACTTTATTTTATTTTGGGTCATGTTTTACCTAATTTATTAAGACATGCTTTAGAAATTAAAATGTACTGCATACTTGTAAAACCCTCTGGCTTTGGAACCACCCTCAATAAAACATGTCACATTGTTCCACACATTTTATTTTTTGGAAATAATTGATTATAATGAGCAGCTTGTACACACGAATCAGCTCATATAGCATCATTGTGACATTAATTCATTTTTTAAACCAGTACAGTCAAACGGAATCAATTATCAGGCCATCTAATCCTTTCTAACAGTTTTAACACCTAGATCTTGACCCCTGCCTCTTTAATCAGAGGTTAAGGGTTAAACTAGCCGTATGACGTTACTGCATTCAACACATCCCTGTCAGATGAAAGCGTCTTGGATTAATGATTTGAGACTGGTGGTAACACCCACATTTCTAATCGCAGAGCTTCAGAATGTCCATTTGAAAAGAAGTCCTAACTGAGAATCAGATAATCAATCCTAAAAAAATAAAAATAAAAACAACAGTATGTGACCTGAGCCCTTAGAAATCTCATACGACTATCAGTACTGCTTGCCTCATGTATTTATTATTAATTATGTTAATGCTTTATCAGTATATGCAAATTTTACTTCAATTTTAGTAAGCAGCAAGTTCTTAGCACAGATGCAATATTTATCTTTTACATCTCCAAAAATGTTGTTCATGAAGTTACATTTCAGCATTGGAAAGCTTTGCAAGTTGCAGGACAGCATGGAAATGAAACCATTAGATTATTTCTGACAGAATTCAGCTTCTCTAAATGAATCTTAAAATTAATGCATTCGTTGAAGATGGTATTCTTACGAGTACGAAATGATTTTAGAACAAAATTACCTTTAAAAGAATGGCAACATTTGTACAACACCAGCAACGTTCAGCTCAAAACAGTAATTGTCTTCTCTTTGAAGCCCTATGTGTGCACAAGAGCCTGAGTGAAATGAGCTGGACAAACTCATTGATCCAGAGCAGCGTGCAGAACCACCCCTTTCCTCCCAGTAGAGCCACAGAGGATGGATTTGGCACAATCAAAATAAAAGCAAATAAAAATGAGTCTCTCGACCACCCAAGTCCAGTGGCAGAATCATTCGAGTGGCTCACTTCAGTTCATCATTCTGAGATGATCATCCTCTCTCTATTAGACAGGGAAAAATGTACAAAACAGCCCTCTACCCTCATTATATATCTTTTTAAAAAGATATCATAAACAAAAAAATATGAGCAAAACACTACGCACACATTAAACCTGCATATAGAACAAAACACGCGACTTAAAACTGAGCAACCTGGGAAGTGTTGGGCTTGGAAACAGTTGCTCTTTTGTTCGTTTAACACAAAGTTTAATTTCCACACTGAATCATAGACAAAGACAGTTCAACAGCCATTCAAGATTGGCCACTTGTGTTTCTCACAGCTCCGAACGGACGGCAGTTCTGAAGGCTGTGCGGTAATTGGGCAGCCCTGCCAGTCATTAGCTGAAATGCCGTCCCAGTCGGGCTGAGCGATAGTCTACTCTCAGTTGGACAAAAGCGTGGAGGAGGTTCCTGTCAAGGTTGGTCAGCTGCTCTCCAGAGCACACCTGTTTGAGGTTATCCGGGGCAACAACCAGGAGGTTACACAGAGCATGAAGCGTATCGAAGAGCTGGAGCACGAGAGGAACCTGTGGAGGATTTACATGCAGCTGTTAGTACAACACTTGGTTGAAATGGTTGAAATGATCTATTCATCAATGAAAATTATTCATAATGCTGTTCATTAACACCGCACACAGAAATATTGACTTTCCTGCAGAGGTTGACTATTTCCTAAGGAAGACGTTTTACTGCTGGTTGGTTGCAGAGGAGAAACGGATACAATTCATTTAATTATTGATAATTTAAAAAAAATATAATTTTTTTCTATTTTTTGATGAATAGAAAGTTCAAAAGAAGTGCAATTATTTGAAACAAATCTTTTCTAACATTATAAAATGACTTTACTCTCACTTTTGATCTCTGCTAAATAAAACTATTTCTTTAATTCTTTGTTAAATCTAAAAGTATTAAATTAATGTTTGTGTAACACCAATTTGCACAAAATATTCAGCAGCAAAAACGTTTTTCATTAATTAATTGCACATATTTTTGGCCAATAACCAATGAACATTATAACTTCTCGGTGCATGAAAGTTTGTGAACCCTTTAGAATTTTCAATATTTCTGTATTAATACGACCCAAAACATCATTCAATTTTTACACAAGTCCTGAAAGTAGACAAAGAAAACCCAATCAAACAAATGAAGGAAAAAAAAAAACTTTGTCATTGATTAATTGAGAGAAATGATCCAGTGATGCATATCTGTGAGTGGTAAAAGTATGTGTAGCTATGCTTTCAGTATTTGGTGTGACCCCATTTTCTGGCAATAACTGCAGCTACACATTTCTTGTAACTGCTGATCAGTCAGAAATTTAAGCCCATTCCTCAGTACAAAACCACTTAAACTCTGTGGTTCTTTGGTGGAATGAGGCTTGTGTGTTTGTGGAGATTCAGTTCTCAAACAGGCGTCCTGACATTTTCCTTTAGAATTTAGTGGTATAATTCAGAAATCATTGTTCCATCAACGATGGCAAGCCATCCTGGACCAGCAGCAGCAAAACAGGCCCAAACAATAATACGATCACAATCATTTTTCACAGATGGTTTCAGATTCTTATGCTGGAAAGCAGTCTGTTCTTTTCTCCAACCATAACGCTTATCATTTCAACCATCAAGTTTCATTTTGGTCTCATCTATCCACAAAACATTTTTCCAATAATTCTATGGCTTGTCCACATAATCTTTAGCAAACTGCAGATGGGCAGTGATATTCTTTTTGGAGATGAGTGGCTTTCTTCTTGCAACTCTTGTCATGCACTTCATGGCTGTTTAGTGTTCCGCTGATGGTGGACTCATAAACATTAACATCAGCCAATGTGAGAAAGACCTTCAGTTGCTAAGAAGTTACCCTGGGTGCCCTTGAGTCTTGCTTTTAGAGTGATCACTGTGGTGACCACTCTTGGGGAGGGTAACAACAATCTTGAATTTCCTCCATTTGTACACTTTGCAACCTTTTCCAGACCGATGAGCAACAATTATTTTTCTGAGGTCCTCAGAGATCTCCTTTGCTTGTGCTATTATACACTTCCACAGACATGATCAGACTTTGATAGATCCCTGTTCTTTAAATAAAACAGGGAGTGCAATGACACCTGTTACTCATTGAAAAAAACAACAACAACAACCCTCTGATGGACTCTAATTTCACCTTCAAATTAACTGCTAATCCTTGGGATTAACATACTTTTTTTACTTGCAGATATGTAATATTGGAACATGTTTCGCTATGGAAAAAGAGTATACCATTTAAATTTGTAATTAATAAAGTTAAATATTCAGAGCCTTTCACCATATATCAACTAATTTAAATTCACATTTTCTCTCATAATCCGTGTAGAAGATGTGAAAAACCTTCCTAGACGGATTTGGTTATAACACAAAACCAAAGTTGTCCTTTCGTGCCACACAATCATGTTTGAGCTACCATTAGAATTGGTGGATGTCAAGCACTTACAGTTGAGCTTTTACTGTATTTGATAAGTATATATGTGCACTAATCAATGCTTATAGGCATAAGCCTAAATTAAATCTTTCCAGATTTGCAGAGCCATTATTCACTGATGAGCTGCGCAAATTCGGGTTCATCATCAGCATGATTTTGCGTAGCTCGTCGGTGAATAACGGCGCTGCGTAGTAAATGCGGCTCAATGTAAGATCACGCACCTGATGGAATTTACCGCTGATTACAGAACCGGCTTTCAATGTAGGAAATCTCCACAAGTTTTGTTAAAAATATGTGTTTCGAAAATAGATGAACGTCGTACTGGTTTGGAACAACATTAGGATGTGTAATTGACAGAATTACAAAAAAAAAAAAAATTACATTATGCCATGAGGTTGCAAAAATAAGACCTTTGACCTCTCCTTACCCTGAAATCTTTGGCGGAGCGGCGGTATTCTGCCACATCACAGATGGCGAGCATACCACCCATGGAGCTGTAGCTGAACTGCTGCAGGTGCTCGTGGATCAGTCTATGGAACCGCACTCCCAGCTCAGTCAAAACTGTGTCCACATTTTTACCATCCATGGACCGCCGCACACGCTCCACTTGCTTGCTCACATAGGCACACACCTTTGAGCACGCCTTGAAGAAAGAGCACATGAAAGATGACATTAAACAGAAACATAAGCAGAATATGGCTATGAATACTAAAAATACTGTTATTCTGAGAATCTTTTTATTGCACTGATATGAGATTCACAAGATAATTACTATAGAGTACAAGGTCTTACTGTAGTGTACTGTATCATGACATTGTTCTCATCTTCCGGCTTGAAGTCTGTTTTCTTCTGTTCAGTCGCCAGGATGTGCTTCATCTGGCCTATCATGCAATTTAGTGTCCTAAAAACAAGGAAACAGAAAAAAGGCTCACACAAACTGTATTTAATGGCAATAAAGTCACCAAATAAACTTTGATTAAGACGAAGTTCCATTGAAATGAGTTTTCTGATGTTCTGAACTAACCGATCAATCCCGGTGTCCAGCTTCACCTCCATCTGTTCGATCACCTCTTTCTTCTTGTGCAGGCACTCCGTCAGCTTAGGAGAGGAGCTACAGGGGTTAGAGTATAAACAAAGACACCAGTCAGCGGCTGCAGAAACAAAGACACAGAATGCAGTGAAACAGGTCGGTCAAACTTACCTAATAAGAGGCATAAGATGATCGTTAAACTGCTTGTCAAAGAGATGAAAGATTGTGTTGGCCTGCTGAACCACATCCAAAAAGTAAAGGTTGGCATTTTTGGCGTCCGCAGATGGGATGGCTGTGCAAGTCAAAAGACAAAAAAGACAGTATTGGCATGTAAAGTTCTTTTCAGGAATCTATCATCTTCTTCCTCTGGTTTCCATAGTATAGACCAACCTCAACATAAACCATGTGACCCATGCCTAGCTGACAGAGACTAAACTGAACTACACAAACCAACCTCTCTGTAAAATGTATTTTTGTTGCAAAAGTCATTATAACTTGCAAGCAAGTTTAGCTCTAGATAAGAGAAACATCTAGTTAAATATGTTAGAACAGAGCATAACTAGAAAAACCTACATTCACAAAAGAAATGTCCATTATTTGAATATTTTATAAATTCTCATGACTTTTCCAGACCTGAAAATTCCCTGACATTTAGGTTTTTGGTAACACTTTTTTCTTTTTTAACAGTTACACCGATTAGTTGCTTATTAGCATGCATATTAGTAAAATATTAGCCATTTATTAGTGCTAATTAAGCACATATTAATGCCTTAATCTACATGAGCTTATTCTATATCCCTAATCCTACCCATGACCTAAACTTAACAACTACCTAACTAAGTATTAATTATCTCCATAATGATAGTAATTCTCATGATTTTTGCAGTAATTTCAAAATTATTTTAAATTTTGGACAAACTTGTAACTACATTCTTCTGCAACATTTTAATTACATTATTTATTATATTGTAGATGGTTTTTGCTATACCTGACAGTCCAATCTCAAGGGCGTAGTCTATATGGTCCACACACAGATACTCCACCAAAAGCGAGAAAATGGAGAAGGCATTTTTTGGTAGATCTGCTGGATCTGATAACTGCAACAATAACAGAAAGAGGGTCTATCATGCTAATATTTACAGCCCACAACTTCCAACAGCAACAAAAGCCAAGATATGTTTTTCTGCACTAAAGAATTGCTTCAATTTCTTATACCTTGTTGCATCTCTCAAAGGCATGTCGGGTTTCCTGTAGCAGGTTGACTACAACCTCTTGTGAGAGAAAAGTCTCTCCATGTGTGTCAATACTGGGTCCCAGAGGCAGGTTAGTGCGTTGTCTGATCCTCTCTTTTAGCTCCTGGATGCTGTCAAAATGTACAGAAGTAACGGTAAGACATGTCTTTGACAAAACACCTCTAAGTTTTTAAAGTAACTTTGGAAAAGAATGGGAAAACCAAAAAAAACAGACATTTCCTCACCTTCCAGTGCCTACAGGTCGTTTTTGGTGGTTCTTAGAGTCATAATAGCGCTGAAGAATCATGCCACTGCGGCTTTGCAGATATTGTCGCTCCATGTCTATGTAGCTCTCCAGATAAGAGGAGAATATATTCTTAATCAGCTTAGATAGAAACGTGTGCTTGTCTGAGCCCAAGTTAAAGTCTGAGAGTTTAGCAGCCAGTGCCGTTGTCCTAAAAACAAATGGCAGTAAAGCACATTAATTTGACATATATTTGAGATTTTGGATTCATTTCAGACAAGACAAAAACAGTGTTTCATGAGAGCATATTCAATAATTGTAATAATAATGAAAACTGATTGATACCGTGTATAGAGGTCATAGAGGTTCTTGAGGTATTGCTCCACATCAGAGTTTCGAGTCTCATCTAGTCTTTCTTTGACATGAGCCTAAAATCATAAAACAGACAGTCTGAGCCATTCCCACATGTATTTTTTTGCACACTTTAAGCACCACTATAAACTCTGACTACAACCAAAAAATCTGAGCATATCACACCACTCCTCAGGTCCTTACACTGGCTTTCTGTGACATTTAGGATTGATTTTAAAGTACTTTTAATCGTTTATTAATCACTCAATGGCCTATGACCTAAATACATTGCAGATATGCTCACTGAGTATATATACCGAACAGAGCACTCAGACCATCAGGATTGAGTCAGTTAGAAAAACTGAGGGTTCACACAAATCAAGGGGAGTCCGTTTTTAGCCATTATGCCGCCCGCAGTTGGAACCAGCTTCCAGAAGAGATCAGATGTGCTAAAACATTAGCCAGATTTAGTCCAGACTTAAAACTCATCTGTTTAGCTGTGCATTTGTTGAATGAGCACTGTGCTACGTCCAAACTGATTGCACTATATTTTATCTTTATTTAATCATTTTCTATTCTTAACGGTTTTAAATTCTTTCTAAATAATTTTTTATATAATATTAAACGTTTAAACAGAAGGCTAAAGTAAGTCCTGTGATGGTAAAGAGAATGTGGGCAAAGAAAGACAAATGTGTTGGTTAATTAGTCCAAAGTAGGACCTCTGAGTTCTATTTGTTTGGCTTATCATGCACACTTTCATTTGTTTATGTCCCTTACATACAGCAACAGAGACAAACCAAACACAGTTATACAGTTTTATTAATGGGTACATGTGTTACTTACCTGTATCTTATTCTCAAAGATGCTCTGAATGAGTTTAGCCATGACAGTTTCTGGACTGCAGAAAACCTCTCCGACTTGTTTATTAACCCGCTGACACAGAATTGCAATATCTTCAAAGACATCGTTACGCATGTATGCTCCCTACAAACACCAAAAGACACTGGTAGCATAACAGTACAAACACTGGGCCTAAGAGAAAGTTTACTCCTGGTACATAAATAAAACACCACCAAATAGTCTCAGATTCAGTTTGGTACCTCTTGGCATTGCTTGATGTAGACATCCACACAGTGAGCATAACCCTGTAACCAATTAAGATAAAAATGAGAAATAATAAATTCATATTATACAACTATGTCCAAAATATAACTATTATGATCCTAAGGGATCCCAACAAACCTTAAAATGTAGCAGGACAGCAGCCACTTCACGCATGCGCCCAATCTCTCCTCTTCGCTGAGCGGCTGTGAACTCCTGGATCAACTGACGCTCAAGGTCATGATATTTACCTTTCAAATAAACACAGGGCTTATGTTAACACTGCGTATTTAACCGATATGTAAATAACATTGTTGCCTTGTTTAGTCTACTGCTGCTTACTTGCTATCTTGGCCTTGACATCAGAAAATCTGAATAGGGATGGAACAAGGAAAACAAGCATGGGAAAGAGAGAACAGAGGTAGTTTTTAAAACATTTTTTTTTTCCATTCAAAACACTACAGATGATGAGCGAGAGAATGACACAACAAAAAATGTCCGAACTTTTGATTAGATCTCAGACACAGTCAAAACAAAATGTGAATGAAAAGTTTTCACCTGTTAAGTTTTGCCCAATGCTTTACTACATTTGCTTGCTTTGAATTTTGTCTGTTGTATTTTGAATTTAAAATATTACAAAAAGGCAGATTGGAGAAGTGTTTGGAAACCTGTTTGATGAGAAACTTGCACTTTTCAGATTTAAGCCCAAAGTATCCTTTGATTTTTAGATGTTCACTAGGGTTTACATAAAGTGGACGTGAATGAAATTTCATAATCAAAACAGGACGCATGTAGCCTGATATTTTTAATTCTGTGAGGTTGCACAAGCAAGTAAATTTTTGTGCCATAATTATTTGTTTAGCAAGATGGAAACATTGGCCTGGGCTGTTGTTTTACATTCGAAATGAAACAACAGTCGGAAAAAGAACAGAAATAACAGGTGTCCTCGAATAGTCAACGATTCGATGCATTGATTCGAGGAGCCTGATTCGACTCCCAATCTCTCAGTCGAATATTCGCGGGGCGTTATGATCGTACCATTTGGCTATATCGGTGTGCTCAATGTCTGATTTCACAAAGGGTTACCAGTTTTCTCCCAATAAGTTAATATACAGCCTATTAAAATAATGCTGTAAATAAGAATCTGAAAAGAAAGAAGCTTTAAATAAATATTTTTTAACCTGTGAATAAATCCAACCGCCCCTATAGATTTAAGTTTAGTTTCATTTTCCATAATCCGTGACTGACGGAGGTGCATCTTGCCCAATTTTATAATCCTGCTACTAGCATTTTATTTACACCAGGGGTCACTGGAGGGCCGGTGTCCCTGCAGAGTTTAGCTCCAACCTTAATCAAACACACCTGAAGCAGCTAATCAAGCTCTTACTAGGTATACTAGAAGCTTTCAGGCAGGTGTGTTGAGGCAAGTTGGAGCTACACCCTTCAAGACACTGGCCCTCCAGAATCAAGTTAGACGGCCCCTGATTTAGACTAAAAACCCCTTTCATGCTGGTGACTATATGCCACTGAAATAGATACATTTTGCAATATTAATGTTTAAGCTGCAGTCCGTAAGTTTTGGCACTCTAGAGGTTAATAAACAGAACTGCGTGCATCTTGCAGAAGACTGTAGTCGGAGCTACTTCTCTCTCTTTATGTCTATGGCGAATCACGCATGTACTTGGCTACTCCGCAGCGGTACCTACCTGAACCAGTCTAAAATAGTCAAAATATAAACACTTACTATAGGTGTACCATAGTGATTCAGGACAAGCCAAAAACACGGTTTGGAAAATGGATTCATGGTGTATATACACATTGTACATTCTGAACACAAAAAAGCTACTAACTGCAGCTTTAAGAATTAATGAATTAATTGATTGTTAGTTTAAACAACGATCGATCAAGGGAATCAACATGTCACCAGTGCTGTTTATATAATCTCTTGTACAGCACAACATTACTACACTATTCCCCAAACCTCCAATATAGCCTGGAATCCATCTGCAGGTTGCTTACCTATCAAACGGCAGCTCCTGAGCGATCAGGTGCAACTTCTGAATGATGTCTGCAGCTTCTTTTATCTGTTTGGGATGAGAACAGACCATGGTGAGAGTGGGAATACAGTCACTACAGGACAGGCACCTCAGCAAACAAACAGAGGCCAGAGGCAGCACCCTTAAATCTGGGGATCGGCTTACGGTAAATCTGTCCCTCTCGCCTATGTCCCTCACTCTGCTTGTCCACCATGAGGATGATAAGAGTTAGTCAGCCCCGCACACCTGAACCTCATCATCATCAGACCTTAACCCCCATCCGTCAGCCGCTGCCCGGCCAACACCTCGCGCTCACTCATGACTATTAAGAATGGACTACGGCTAATCCCTCGGTAAATCACCTCCCATAATCTGTCCCCATAGGCAGGTAGGAGGTCTAGGCAAAAACAGGACCCTGACAAGAACCCCCACCTCTCCCTTGAAGCCCGGTGGACGAGGAGAAGAAAAAGGCGATCCGAAAGGCCCTGCCGTCCACATATCCTCTGTTCCCACTCTCCTTTTCCTGCCTGCCTCAGCTAACATCATTATTGTGCTCCCGTGAGGTGGATCCATCCCTTTTCCGCTCTCCTCGCCGAGGTTTTCTAAGTATCTGTCCCCCAGCTAAGATTAGCTAAATCCCATGTAAGTGATGTAGCCGTCTCCCAGCAGTAGGGGGTTTTACCGGCGCTTGTCTCCTCGCTGCCTGGGCCCAGCCCTCCCTTTCACAGGGATTAACCCAGCCTTCGTTCCTTCCATTTCCCTTCTCTCCTTCCCCCCTCAGCTATTCACCGGCAGCTCCTCTCACTTCCCCTCTTTTCTCTTCTGGAGGTGTGTACGTCTTGAGAAATATTGAAAAGTCTGGCGGGTATATTCCCACATGGCTCTCTGGAAGCATGTTGGTGGCCTTATGCTAATAGCATCAGAAGATGTAAGACTTGCCACCCAGGGTTGGTCACATCATTACCGAGTGACTTGAGAGATTAATTTATAAAGTGGCATTTCCAATTAAGCTGGCGTACATCAACATCTAAGCAGGCCACATATATTAGCCTCAGGCATCCATTATGGCTGTATGCATTACTGTTGCGTACGGACAAAATTTTATTGGCTTTGGTTGCAACAGTTGCGTCGGTTACAACTTCAACACGGAACGCTGTCTAGAAAGTCCAGTTTTCCCCCAAAATTTGTTACTGAACTGGATCTGGCCTGTCATGAGTAGAGTTGCACGAGCTGTTCAAAAGTTGTTACTTACATTGGAACAATAAGCCCAAGAGTTAAGTAACTACTAGCTAGTTTGCAACAATGTCTGTACTTAATTTGGTTGCACCATTTCATTCACCCAGAAACTAAAACTTTGTCATCATTTACTCACCATCATGTCGTTTCTAAACCTGTATGAGTTTCTTTCTTTTCCTTCACTGAAGAATGCTGGTAAATTAAATTTCCTTACTATTAAAGAACTTAAACTTATAGGCCTGAAGGTTTGAAACAACACAGTAAATGATATTAAAAAGTTTCATTTTTGGGTGAACTATTGCTTTAAGGAAGAAAGTAGCTAGTTGGTTGAGAGCTCTTCATAAAGTAATGCAAAGCCTTCAATTATCCAATAGCAGCTTTCAAACTGTGCATGAACCTCAATTTAAGCTCACTGCAACTTCAATGTTTTTACATGTGTAACTAACACTAAAAATAAGTTTCCAAAGAAATATGATGCTTAAAAAAAAAACAGTAAGGAGCAAAATATAAATATACTGATATAAAGCATAAGTGGCATTTCTTTACTAAAATTATTTTTTTTTTGATGTGCAAAATGCACACATAGGTGTGGCATTTAGATCAAATCCATGTTGAAAAGTTACTAAGACACTTATTCACATAATGTTCTCCAAAAATGAAAACTGGTGTGACTGATATCTTTCAGGTAATACATAAACTTACGATGCAACTCCGTCACTGGGTTTTATTCCAAACCTGATGTTTTTGCAAATATTTACATTCATAAGCATAATTATGCTAATATAATAATGCATATATTATAACGTAGTAGGGTACATGTAACAACTAACCTTTCCACAGCTGGTGCAACCGGCCCCTCACTTATTTATTTTTGGCCTCTGACATAGTTATGAATGAATAACCAGCTCATCAGCTGAAATGGCATAATCTCCAACAAATGATGATGAAAAAGAGAAGCTATCCCATACAAGCATTTTAAAACACAATTAACTGTAATCCTCAAAAGATGGCACATTCCTGTACAATATTGTATGTCTAATGCCACTCGACAACTGAATTTACTCAGATCATGCATACCCATGATGTAGCTACACTTGAAATTAATCTGAATATAATAATAAAATATAGCCCAATATGTAATTGTAGACCTTTGCATCGTTTGTGTTTGAATCTGGTCCTCTCGGCATCTGAATTTGAGAAGCTTAAGTATTTCTAGACAGTATCTAAATCTGACCTTGTCAGGATTGTTGAAGACATCACTGCGCAGTTCTCCATCCAGGAACTCGTTGAAATATGTCATGAGCCTCTGAGCCTCCACTGCCCTCTGTCTTGGAGTATTAACACCTTCTAGCTGATCTCCCAGATGACACACCTTGGTGGCCACATAACTGATATGTTCATCCAACTCCTGGAAGTGCTGGAAGGCTACCTTTTAAACAAGCATAACAAGAATGTGAAGGCTAAATGGGGTACATGTAATATAATTCATGGTAAAGTAACACATGGCTCTCCAAATGGTTAAAATAAATGCAAAATGTAAAAGCCACTGACTTGGTTGCTCCTCTGCAGGTCTTGGACCTTGTGGGCAAACTCCTTGGCTTCACGGTGACATTGCTGCTCCAACTTCTCCACCTTCCTTTGAATCCTTTCATCCAGCAGTTTTAGTTCCTCAATATGGTTCACAAACTCTTCCAGCAACCTGGAACCAAAGACATGACATTAAAGAGCTGCAGGCAGCAAAGCACAATTTCAGTTTTGACAAGCATTTTAAATACTTTAAACTCATTAAAGGGAATACAACACTACATGTTTGTAGCCTTTAAATTTTTTCCCCTTTAGTCCACTTATACTGTCATTCTTGGTGTCTGGCAGCTAAAACCTAATTTAGTTTCACAACACCTCTGTATTATAAAACTTATAAGTTTACAGTTCATGCAGTGCATGCATAGCCTACATAATTATGCAACATTACCACTATCATTTATTATTATTACCATAAGCCTTGCATGTAGACTCAAACACTTTATTTCTGAGTATGCATGGACAGTACAGTATGTATGCTGAAAAAGGTGGATTGATAAATCTGGGCGGTCACATGTTAGTGCAGTGACAGTTTTGACATAACTGTGAGACATTTTGAACGACCCATTTTTGAAGCTTGTTTAAAAGTTTGAGGACAGTTATTTTTCCTTTTTTTAATTAAAACTTGCATAATGCATCCACTTGATGAAAAGTGCAAGTAAAGACTTTTATTCCTTTTTTAAATAAATACTATACTTTTGAACAGTAGTGTGTGTGTGTACAGAGCATATTGAACACTTATTTAAAAAAAGCAAGGAAAGTGCTGTTGTCCATGTTACATTCATTTCTGGGAGTATGTGGTCTCAATATTAAAAGAATGGATGAGCTAATTGGGCTGTCAGTCGATTAAAATTTAAAAAAAAAATGACATGATGTGTTGATTAATTAATCCAATTAATCACACATAAATTTGACTGTGACAACAGCCTGATAAATTAAAGTGCTTCTATTGTGGGTTTTTAAAAATTACCTTTTACCTTTCACCTGCGCTCACAAACTCTGCTTTATCAGGGATTAAGATTAAAATTTAATAAGATAAGGTAAGATAAAAATTAATCAATGTATATTAGTGTCACACAAAAGGAGGCTTTTGGAAAAATGAATTGTTAAACAAATCATTTGAGAGACACTGAGCAAATAAGGTAAAAAATAAATGCATATTACAAGACACTGAACGTGTTTTTTGACCTTGCATGCATGTTAACTTGTTATTGGGGACTCCCCGAATGTTCAAAATATGAACATTTCATAACCCATAATAGGGCACTTTAAGCACTTGTGTAATTTTACTCTCACTGCTCGTATTGCTTATCCAATTACATAAATATTAGACAAAAACTCATACAGGGGCATTTTTGCACCACTATCTAGAATTTTATGGCATAACTATGAAGTTTTTTAATCTCCATCATATTTGTCAACAGTATGAAATGTAAGATGACGTACAGGTCCGGGGGGTGGGGCCAATGCATCAAATGTAATTAACTAATTACTACTAACTGACAGGCCTAGTAATTAATCATTATATTTTACTAATTTACTTGTGTAAACCATACAGTAAAAAGTCTAAGACCACCCTGAAAATCTGGATTATTATTATTTCCCCCACCAATTCAGTTACATTTTTTAAATTTTGAAAATTTTACTAAGAAACTATTATTAACTATTATGTACTATGTCTAGGTCACCAACTAAAATAATACAGCAATCTATTTAAACATATAGTCTTGCTGTTCTTAACATACTCAAATCATGCTGGATAACATAATCATCAGATTTTACAGATACGGGCTGCCAAATGCTCAGAAAATGTGGGTTCAGTTTTTAATTAAACAAACTAATTGTCATGCAGAAAATATATGCTAAATTTATAATTTTCCCAAGTGGTCCCACAGTTCTGGATGCCACTGCATGTTGAAATTTGTTCATATGGCCTACTAGTCACTTGCCAAAAGAAGGAGAATTGCTGACAACCAGATCTCCGGAGTCATTTTCATACATGAAAAGTACACTAGAGCGGAGGCTTCGTTGAGCGTTCCAAAGAACACTCTTTGTGTCCACAGAACACTGAAAAACAGCCCATTTCACACTCTGATTTGCGCGATGTAGGCTTATGTCCCAAATTAAGTTAGCTTGGCTAGCATGTAATCTGTGAGGAAATGTTATATAAAACCTGACCAATCATAGGAAAATGCCTGAAGCTCTGTTCCCAGATCCTGAAACCAGCTCAACGGCAGGGATCAGTATATGCTGGGCTGAGATTCATTTATCTTTCATGAATGCTTCTCCAAATAGACGCTGAAAAAATCTGAGAGACTGATCTCAAACTGTGAAGCGAAAAAGCATCCAGGGAGAGCATCTTATTTGTCAAGATCACATAAGCACTTACCTCGGCAGCAAATAAGCTAATGGTCTGTTACCATAAATTGTGGTACTTCATAAAAAGCGTCTCTCTGCGCTGTGCGAGTGCGCGTATATTTAGGAAACCTCACGCATACAACCAAAAGCTTCGTCAGCGGCATTTCAAAGAACTTGTAGGACAGCAAAGTCAAAAGCTCCAACTCAGCAAGTTTGGATTCTCTGGGTGGTAGCAAAACATTCTGAAGTGATGAGTATATAATCTCATATCACCGTAATTCCCTAAACGCTGCTGGCAGCTTAAGTTCTTTTTCCCCTCCATCTTTTCCCCTCAAATTTGTTCTCTTCCATCATTTGTAAGTCAATGGTTTGCCCAGCTCACAACAGCCTCTTCATGGTCGTTTATTTGAGAGCTTGGTGTAAAATTTGGGGCGATGTTTCTGCTCTGGCAGTCAAAAGCACTTTTGCTGTGTCTGTGTGTGTGTTAAAGTAAACTTCTTGTCTTTTTTATGCTTTTGTCTCCGACAGTGAAATGACCGTCAAACTAGTCAAACTTTAACAAAATGATATGTTGTGATTACGCCACACTATTTATTAGAAAAGGAACTTTAAACAAGTTTTAGACATTTTCACTGCATTCGAAAACTAAATATCTGAGGCAAAACTAGTGGCATTTGCAAATAAATCATGTTTTCTCTCAACTAACTTTACTAACTATGCTTCAGCAGATGTTTGAACTCACATAAGTTTGCACAGTTCATCATGTCCAACATTTGACAGTTTGTCTTTATTTTAAACAGGATATATTTTGTATTTTAATTATTTTTTGTGCAAGGTTTTGCTTAAAAATGGTTTGTGCTATATTTCTTTAAAATCATCTTTTTATATGGAAACAAGTTTAAGTGTGGTTTAGGCTTTTAAATATTTTCTTGGGCCAATTTATGTATAGCTAGACTCAGAATACGTCTTCTCTTTTTGCTTTAATTTGCAACAAATATGTAAAATGAATTGAAATAAAATGTGCTAAATAAAGCTAAGACTACCTGGTACCTTGAAATGTAGTATTTTTAATAAATAAAAAGGAATAATGCAATGAACGTGTGGAATGATGGATGGTCCAATCCTACAGAAAGCAGTGTTTAACGTGTATAAAGGTAAAACATAAGATTTATATAATGCATATGCAGCACTAATGCACTTAAAATATATAAACTGCATAGAGACTTAATCATTTATACAATCTAACAACTACACTACCAATAAAAAGTGCATGCGCAATTACTAATACTTTATTATTTTAGGATTTTAAGATCCCATCACATTCACCTGTCTCCGACTGCTACAGGATCTATCAGAATGTGTTTCAATCTTATAATATCAGCTTCTAGATTGTACAATCTTACCAATTTCATGAGACGCATCCATCTTTTTTGTACAGTATTGATGAAGCTGCCATCTACATCTGACATCTTGTTTTCAATTACTATCTCCTACAACATACACCCTTTGAGCTTCAGATCAAAAAAAGTATTTAATAGATGATGCTAAACATACATTTAAAGTCAAACGATTTGTGGTGTAGGCTTTAAACACACCACTTTTTCTAAAAAGTGAAAATTATATATACTTTAAGACTCACTTTTTGGGGTCAAATGCCTCTGCACCTCCTTTGGAGCCTCCTCCAGGGGTTCTCCATGCCAGTCTCTCAATATACTCATCAGCATCAAACGGTTCCTGATAAGATCACAAAGATAATCATAAATAAGAAGCAAAACAAAGGTGTTTGTATGACTTATCTATATATAACGTTCTCTATTATAGATAAGTGGTTTGTTCATAACTTTACATGATAACTGTACAGATCGTTTGACAACACAAACCAGAACACCTGGGCAGAGTATTTATATGGTAGTGTGGTGTTTAGCTTCTCATTAGTGCTAATCTACTGTCTGCACGTAGCAAGTCATTATATGTCGTCACTTAACAATGTAAACACCGCACGCGAAAAACGCACTTAGCTACATGAGCTATGAAAACAGTTTGAGCTGTAACTGTTAGCGCAGACCGTGACAGCCTTCGTGACATCTTACCTCGAATAACTGAGCTGTTGTAACGTTAGCCATATTTCACAGCGCCAGAAAGCAAAAGGTAAGTCCGCAAATATTATATTAGAGACTATATTTTGCTCCTTGTTGTTTATGTCTATTCTGAAAACAATTGCTTCCTGCATCCAGCTGCCATGACCGGGCCGGAAATAGAAAGAAAGGATACGGGGTGAGGATAAGAGGGGTAAGCGCTTGAGAGCAGGTCTGGGATCGGTTTTGATGTTCTTTTCTAATGTAGTTGAAAACAGCGCAGCTTTTACGGCTGATCCTACGTCAGCTCCGTCGCAGCGACCCGACCACGCCCCAAAATGTCACGTGATCGTCGACCAACAGGAAGAAGCTGTCACATGGGAATAACATGACAGAGGCGAGTTCCTTTATTTTGCTTTCATTTCTTTAAACATGTTATGTTAAAATCAAAAATTTATATCGGTCACACACTAGCGAAATTTGAGAGAGCGAGAGAGAAAAAAAACAACTAAATAAAAATCCGTCGTCGTACCGAGTGAGCTAATAATTGCATACTTCACTACATGTTTGGCATGTTAGACTAGTCCCGCTCATCTATAGGGACAGAAACAGCAGCATGAGTATACGAGCACTATGGGTCGTCTCACACGAGAAGGGTGAGTCTGGAAAAGTGCGGTTTTCCAGGTAAGGACATTTTTTCTGCGAAGGAATATTAGCGTACTGCATACTGTGAAGTATGTACTTGTAGAATCGCATACTAACATACTGCTATTACATTTTCTGCATCTGTACTGTATATGTGACCCTGGACCACAAAACCAGTCACAAGGGTCCATTTTTTGAAATTGAGACTGTATTTTCTTGAGACATGCACACACTTTTAAGCGGCCTGCAGATGTTGGTATTGGGACAGTCCTATTATTACACTGTGGGTGGAGCCCACTGAAAGTCAAGTTGAGCACATTGCATTGTGGGATACAATAAATAGTGAGGATTTTACATGAAAATAGAAAATGCATTGTGCACAGCATTCAATGGAAATGCTTTTGCCAGCATTGTTAATTTGTTTTTGTTTTTTTTATGTTTTTTAATTCAGGCGATTCCCAACAGTTGAGCTCCGTGCCAAATCTTTGGCTGGAACTCAGTATGTGGCCGTTCCAGAGGACCGTGTCATACCCAAGCTTCTGCTGACAGAGCTGGGCCTGGTGGATGCTGACAAACCTTACGTAGAAGTACGGGACGACTGCGGCCGTCAGCACCGCTCACCGGCTGTGGAGCTCCGTTTGGACGGCCCCGGTGGGAAAACCCTCTGGCCCTTGCTCACTGTCACTCAGGGAGCGTTAATCCTAGCCTGTCTTCCTCTAGTGGAAGCACCTCCTGAGCCTCGGCCACCTCTTCCCAGCCTGGCCTCAGTCTCTCAGGGCTTAGCTCTTTTGTCAGGCCTGCAGGATTTCCTTTGTGGCCCTGGAGGTAAACCAGAGCCTGATGTGCTGGCCTCTCGTTTGGCTGCTCTCCCCTCGGTGCTCCTGCAGGTTTGCCCCTTGGGGAGGCCACTGGACACCCCTCCTCCTGCTGGATCAGTGCCTGCTGCTGTGGCTCCAAGCCCAGGGGGGGCTCAAAAGCAGCCAGCCTGGAAGGCAGGGGTCCATCGAGGCAGGGCGGTTGTAAGTGTGGCCCTTACCGAGAAGGTGAGGTCCATGCAGTATGGCAAGAGCAGTCAGCAGGACATCTGGGATGTGTACGGCGTGGTCATGTGCAAAGTTAGTTCCCACTGAACGTGTTGATTAGTGTTATTTTGGGTTCTAAACTTGTATCACATTTATGACATTTGTTTTTCAGTGTGAGGTTGAAGGTGTTCTGCCCAATGTGACCGTCACCCTCACACTCCCACCCAACGGTTCGCCTCTGCAGGACGTTCTTGTCCATCCCTGTGTGACATCTCTGGATGCAAGCATCCTTACCGCCTGCAGTGTGGACCAGAATGACAGTTCTGCCTTTTCAGGGCCATACAAGTTCCCTTTTTCACCACCTGTGGAGCTTTTCAGACTCTGTAGCTACACCTCACAGGTAAAGCTTACACTGGCAGTAGTTTGTCTTGTGTTTTGTCTCAAAAATGTACCATTTCAAAAGAAATCTTTTATCTGATTACAGCAAAAACAGTAATATTGAGAATTATTATTAAAATATCAAATAGCATTTTTAATATATTTAAAAATGTAATTTATTCCCGTGATGGTAAAAGCTGAATTTCCAGCATCATTACTCCAGTCTTAAGTGTCACATGATCCCTCAGAAATCATTCTATTATAGTGATTTGGTGCTTATGTTGATTTTTCGCATTTCTCTAATGAAAAGAGAAGCATTTGTTTGATTAGAATTTTTTCTGACTATCACTTCTAATCAATTTAATACATCCTTGCTGAACAAAAGTATTCATTTATTTAAAAAAACTGACACTAAACCAACACCTGAACAACAGTTGTATGTATTTTACTTAATTTCTCTCTCATTAAAGTATACACACACACACACACACACACACACACTAAAGCCGTAGTATCTATAACTGACTTGGCTTTATAACTTTTTTGAGGTACCTGTGCCACCAATTCTTGGCTCCTACAAGCTAAAGAAAGAGGAGAATCATCTGAAGGTTAATGTTGTCTTGAAGCTCCATGAAAGTGTCAAAAACAGCTTTGAATACTGTGAGGCCCACATTCCGTTTTTCAACCAGTAAGTTACACAAATTTGTAGATTTATTCTGTATTGCAGATGTTTTGGGTACACTGTTAGATATTTATAATGGTTCTTTATTTAGTGGTCTTTCTTTAGCTCTTTAGGTTATGTATTGCTATGGTTATAAATAGTGCACTGGCTGTTGTAGTATCCTTGTACGTGCCTCTTCACAGGAATCTAATGGGAAGTGTGGAGGTCAAAGTGAGCTCAGGACAGCTCGAGGTGTCTAAAGAGAAGAACCTACTGGTTTGGTTCCTTGGTATGACTGTCTGTCTTTTGATATTTCAATTTATTAGTATAATTTATAATTATATTACTGACTTTTGTCTTTTTACCTCCTCAGGTCAGAAGTTTCCAAAGTCCCGTGAAGCAACACTGGAGGGGACTGTTTTTTTTTCGGGGACTGTTGCTGGACCGACAGACCCTCTGTGCACAGGACTCACTGCATATGTAAAAGTGAGAGCAAATTCAGCATCAACTGATTTGTTGTTTATATATAAAGATTTAAAGACATTTGTCACTGTATTTTTTCTAGCTTTATTTCCGTGTGCCAGATTTGACTCTGTCTGGTTGCTGTGTGGACCAACACTCAGTGCAGGTTTACTCTTCTGCCAAACCACGCATTGTCACAAGTGAGTGTTTACTGACAGGCTTGTTATCTTTAACTTAAGCTAATACAAACCTTTAAAATCAGTTTGTTAATTTAAATATAATAAAATAAAATATAAATATTAGATAAAAAAAACTTCAATGGAAAAATGTTGCATTGGCAACTAACTGATATAAAAAAAGCTTAAATTGAAGAACTAAAATGACTAAAACTGAAATCAAAATATATAAATGCAAAATAGAAATATAATAGTGATGTCAATTGATTAATCGCATCCAAAATAAAAAAATTTGTTTACATATGTATGTGTACTGTGTATATTTATTATGTATATATTAAATTCAAATTTTAATATGAATTTGTGATTAGTGCTGTCAAATGATTAATCATAATTAATCACATTCAAAATAAAAGTTCTTGTTTACATAATATATGTGTGTATACTGTGTATATTTATTATGTATATATAAATACAAACACATGCATCTATATATTTAAGGAAAGTATGTTATTAAATATATTTATATATAATATAACATAAGAATATAAATAAATGCATGTAAATATTTTCAAAATATAAACTGTATGTGTGTGTATTTATATACATAATAAATATAAACCTTGCGCATACATATTATATAATGTAAACAAAAACTTATTTTGGATGCTAATATAAATATTCATATTATATTTTATTTTATATATAAATGTATATAAAATATATAACAACATATTTTTCTTTCAAATAAACATGCATGTGTGTGTATTTATATATACATAATAAATATACACAGTACACACTCGTATATTATGTAAACAAAAATTTATTTTGGATTCGATTAATACAAAATAATAAGAATAATACGAATAATAAGAAATACTTTAATAATAATAAAAAAAACTCAAATAACAATGCATGTTGAAATATGTATGCAGAGGCTTATTGACCTGAAAAAAAAAAAAAGTTAAGTATATCAGTAATGAGAATGAACCTGTATACTTTTATTTTTTCCTCTAGCACGAGAGCTGGTCTCCTCAGAATATTACATTTGGAACTCCACAGGTGATGCCCCGGTGTCTTCTGGGCTTATGGTGCTGTGACGGCATCTCATTAATGCACATCGGCCTTAATAAATCATTGTATCTGTTAAACAAGGATCAGGCACTAAATGGAAATGCTGCTGTCATACTGTGTTAACTTATACTTACAGCCTGACTTTCATATGTAGTATCGGTGTGGGTTTTTTATGTCAAAATATTAAATGCTCAGTGCCTCACAGAATGTGTCTTGAGTTCATATGACTCCTTTATTTAGCTGATAATGGGCTGATGTATAGTGATGACTGGTCTGAGAACCTAACATGTTTTATATAATATTATTATTTTCCAGTCATAAATATATTTAGTAATTAACTAAGGCTTTTATATAGTATAATAAGAAACTTTTTTATCTGCACCATTTTAGTCCAGTGCTCTTTCATCTTCACTAATAAGAAGTAATTAAGAATTAAAATTCAATTAACAGTTCTTTCATTTTGCTTTAGACTGGGTCCCAAGTGTTTACTGGTGTTCAGGGTTTGGTTTTCCTTATTAGCTGTTCAGCTGGTTTATATAGAGGCTCCTTGAGCTCACTCACAAGAGGACTTTGGCCCTGTGTTTGTTTGATGAGGCTGAAAAGAACGTATTTTGATGGGAGAGAAGGAGAGAAGGCAATTGTTAAGGAAAAATACCAGACTGGTATCCAAAGAGGTTCTTAATTAGTTTCCAAAGTGACCCATAGAGGTCCCACTTAAGCTTGTCTCGGTCTCTCTCCTGCCTTACAGTTAATGCCAGTCATCCAACTTGCAACTAAAGGACCCTTTAATTCTGGTCTTTTATTGTTACAATAGGAAATCAATTAAGCAGTCTTTGAAGTTAGGATGTATCTGCTTAGATAAATGTTATAAACCTAACCAGGTGCATAAATTGTGTGTCACCTTATATACATAGCGTGGTTCTGGGCAGAAAGCCATTTCTGCATAGGTATAAATAGCAGCTGAGTTGCATTTGGCTGTCAATTACGGCTGAGAATTCCCATGGAGAAGACAGCAAGATGATGATGGTTCAGCTGGAGCCACATAAGAGCTCTCCACTGAAGCAAAGCATTGTCTGAGAGATTAATTGTCTGCCACGTCTACTGATTGCCTTGCTGCGTCTCTGAAAGAACAAGGCAGGGTTGCATTCTCACAAGGATTTCATCCTTAGAACACTGAACGTGATCAATCTTATGGCTGAAGCAAGTCTCCAATAAGGTCCTCTTGCTCTACGAGTCTGTATTCAGAGCTTCTCAGAGAGTTCCTCTTAGTCTGACTGGCTCCTGGAATCAATTGGGCCATTCTCCATCATACAGTAATTCTAAAAGAATGTGTTCAGGATTCTTTTTAGAATTTCTACAATAATTAGGGAAATAAAAAGATGGTTAATTATTTTATTTAAATCTTATTGCATATTGGATATTATGTGGTCTTTATTATATTGAAAAATGTCTTTTAACACAGCTGAAGAAATAGCTACAATATATAACATATAATATAAATAATATATAATATAATAATATAAATTACTCATTTTAAATATATACAGTAGCTGAGATATAGAGAACTTTGTGATCCATATATATAATGGATCACAAAGTTCTCTATCTCAGCTATATATTTAATATACATATATATATTTCCATGTTGAAATTAGGGTTGTGGTTAACTAAAAAATATCAGTGACAAAAAAATAAATAAATAAATGTAAACAGAACAAAATTATATATATATATATATATATATATATATGATATAGATGACTCATTGATTTATAGTTTTAACTTGAACAGCTAAAATCAATGAAAACGTACAACATAGTTATTTTACAAAAACAAAAACTATTCAACTCTAGTAAAAAAGTGACTTAGTAAGATATAATATTATTTCTATAGCCTACTAAAATAATTATATTTTTAAAAAAATGGCTGTCGTTTAAATCTTTTACTTTTTCTTTTTGATGTTTTTTGAACAGGGTAATAAAAACAATAAAGAAAAACAGGTAAATGTTTCAATTAAGAACATTCTCAAGGTTAATTTTGTATACTTTTACTGAGTTTGTCTACTGAACAGACCACACTAGCCTACTACTTCAACGTGCTTTAGTTATTAAAGAGTATTATTTCACAAAGACATTTTTTTTGCACACACTCAAAACACTCTGCATTAATGAACACCCACGACGTGCCCTGGGGCAAAGTCACACATAATTTGATGTATAGGTCCATCTAGTGGCTCTTCCTAGAAATAAACTTAATACATCCCAAAAGTGTTGTAGGCCTACTATAATGGCGGTTTCCTGGGATTTTATAGCTTTTAAAACGGCTTTTTTTTGTCGTTGTTGTTGAAGTTTTTGAATTAAGGTATTTGGTGTATTTGGTGATCGTTTTCGTACGTAAAATTGTTAATTTTAGGAAAACTACAAATGACAACACACTAAAAAAAAGCTTACACCTCAAGAAATACTAAAATGAAAACTAAAGCTAAATAGAAACATTAAAATGATCATGATAGCCTTAAATAACAAAAACACATGGAAATTACTAAAACTAAACTGAAATGAAAAAGAAAACTGAAATAATACATTGAACAGTTATTCATGCTTTAAACAAACTAACAAATAATAAATGAATCAATAAATTAATAAACACAAAAGTACGCCTTTAACTTGTGTAAAAAGTGATTCAGGAAGTTTAACCGATGCTTATTAAAAACTCAATTTCCCAGCATCCTTTACTGCAACGCGCCGACAGAGTGTCGCAAATCATCCGCTCCGCTTTACGGCAGATAATAGGCCAGTGTGGAGTGAATTGAGTAATGGCAGGAACAGACACGAGATAGTCCACGAACTTTACGTTGTTTTTACATTTATCAGGTACCAGCAGCCGGACGCACGTCTGCGTTTGTCGTCGTTCGCTGTGAGAGGCTGATTCCGACCCCGTTTTTCTGTCATCATAGTAACTGTATGCAGTGGAATGGCTGAAGTGCCGCCTGGGCCTAACGCACTGCCTTCATCCCCGAGCGAGATCACACCACTGCCCGTGGACGGGTGCACCTTACTGGGCACTGATGAGACACGGGACATCATCAGCCCTGGCCCGGGACACCAGCACGCCAGCGACCACAAGGCGATAGTCAAATCCAACCAGAACAGCGTGCATCCCAATGCATCAGCCGCCCAGTTCCACACAGCCCAGCTGAACGGGGTCCAGTGCAACCACACTCACCTCCAGAACCACGTCCAGCAACACCGGCCGTCCGACAATCAAAACGCCGCTTCTGACCACCGCTTGGACGGCATCGGCGAAACACCGAGCGATCACACGGAAAACAACAATTTCACGAGAAATAAACGATGTAGTGATATATCGCCGCCGAACAACGGGATAAACTGCACTGAGAGCATGGCGATCACGGAGAGCAGCTCTTGTCGACTGGAGAATGATGTAAGTAACAGGACTGGTTCGGGGGATCAGGCTCGAGCGGCTGCGGCAGCGCTGATGGACGGGGCTGACTCAGGCCCAGGGCCGCAGCGCGCTGGAGTAGATCAGGCGGCGGCTGACAGCGCTCCGGTGGCGGGGATGTCGAGGCTAGCGCTGGAGGAGCACGACGAGTCCATCCGATACGTGAGATACGAGTCTGAGCTCCAGATGCCCGATATCATCCGACTCATAACTAAAGACTTATCTGAGCCCTACTCCATATACACCTATAGGTACTTTATTCACAACTGGCCTCAGCTCTGCTTTTTGGTATGTATCCTGTCATTCGATTATTCTTCATGGTGTTGAAGAAATCAATATCAGAGCCTACAAAATCATCTCTCATATAACAAAATAGCCAACATTCTTGTGTAAAACATGTATATAATAGTGCTGATTGATTCGCATTTTCGCATGTGCTCCAGAGAACAGTACGGTATTACCATTGTTTTGGACACATGCCATGTAACCCTGACTAAAATAAACATGTTACTATAGTTAGTGCCTACAAAACGAAGGCAAAATGTTTTTTTAACTATGGTATGTGTCCAAAACATGGCATGGCCATATTACCATAACCGTAATAATTGGTAATGGTATAAATATATATTTTGTTGCATGCTGTAGCTCAAATACATGACATGACTAAACTATGTGAAAAAAAAAAAAAAGTGTTTATTGTATTTGTGTATTGCATTTATTCAAATGTCATAAAGTGATAGATTTAGTCCATATTAAATGTAACCACATCATTAGACACTTACCAGGATTCTACTGTAGTAACACCAATTATTTTATTGTATCATTTGCAAAAATGTGTTCTAATAAATCTGTTGGGGGGTGAGGAAGTATAATTTCGTAACCGATGACTACCAGCAAGTGTCATGATATGCTTGTGTTGTTTTAAGTGTACCATGCATTTTGGACCAATACTGTGGTAGGTTAAACATTCAGTACCATAGTATTTCTACAGTGCTTATTTTGTTAGAGTCATTTTTTATCACATTGACAGAAGTCGTAGTTTGACAAAAAAACAATGTTTGTTTCACAGAAACCATAGTTACATGAATATATCCATGGTAATGAGGAGCAGGCCATATATCATGGTTTTAGCTGTGGTTACTCTGCCCTTGTTTGAACAATACCGCAGTTAATCTGTGGTGGCTATGCCAGAACTATGATACATTTAGGGTTGTTAATGAGTATTTATATCTTTATGAACACAACAAGGTCAGGGTTGTGTAATTATCACAATATGAGCCTAATAATAGAGATATTTGTCATTGTTTTGCTCATAGAGTTGCAGTGTCTTGATGACTGTCTTTCTGTGATGTATCACAGGCCATGGTTGAGAAGGACTGTGTCGGTGCCATTGTGTGTAAGCTAGACATGCATAAGAAGATGTTCCGTCGCGGATACATCGCCATGCTCGCTGTGGACTCCAAATTTCGCAGGAAAGGCATCGGTAAGAGCTGTGCTAGCATTGTAGCCCTCATCTCAGAATGGCAACAGAAACAGATCTTTTTATAGGACACACATCTGCTTGAGTGTCAGCTCATGGATACATTTAGTGTCTTCGAACTGCTATGAATCAAGGGTTTGCCATTCTGTGTCGAAGGAGCCTGACCGTTCCATGTGTTTTGTTTTTTTTTTCCATTCATACTGTATTATTTACCATGTTCAGCAGGTATTTATAATATGTTATAATATGAGTTACACATTATTGTACTTATTCTTTGTTAGGCACCAACCTTGTGAAAAAGGCCATTTATGCTATGGTGGAGGGGGACTGTGATGAGGTAAGAGATTAGTCTTGTGAAAATCTCACACTTTTGGGGTGTTTGGAATCGAACTACTACATACTTCATACTGCACGGTAGACTTAGAAGCATTTGCTGCATCCCAATTGGCTACATTTTTTTCCCCCATTCTCTCATGGATGGGGTTTTGGTTCCTTGCCGCTGTCGCCTCTGGCTTGCTTAGTTGGGGACA
>JAUMHE010000069.1:16165201-16180693 GCA_032359235.1 Enteromius mattozi | reverse complement strand
CACCTTTTATTCCCTCGCGCCTTCCTCCTGGGGGGCATGCGGGACTGAGCCGGGCGCCGAGCTCTTGCCCTCGCTAGAGTTCAGGCCACTAGGGTTCGGCGTCCGCCGTACTCCTGGCTCGTCCCCTGGACAGCACGCCAAATTTGCTTTATTTTCTTCTCTATGATAATGAGGAAGCGCGAACTTGTGAATCAGAACCTGTGGAGTAGTGTATAGACAGCACCTTTATGTATTCATCAAGTTTAAATCAGATAATTAATGTAATCAATATAAATCAAGTAATCAGTTTTCAGTTATCAATGTAAATCGAGCTACAGCTTCAGACTTGATAACAGTACAACCAGGAAGTCTTAAAAACTGTGATCAGAAACGTCACACAATCCCATAATGCAACTGTGCTATATGCTACCTGCTGCTACAACCAGAGTCATCCAGACATCTCTCGTGTGGTAAAACCACATCTTTTCAACAGTATCCCTGAGAACTGAACTGTTCTTATAAGACGTAACCAAATACAGCGCACAAGTAAAAAAACTGTATGATTGACACAATCATAATACAAAAACATACAGCATAAATATAGACTAATAAACAATAAACAAAGCATTGTAATGCAGATATTAATGAAGGGGTAACATGTTACCAAAATGTTTAATTTGTTGACATTAGGTACATCAGTAAACATGAATTAACATGTCTTTTACAAAAGCATTTTAACATTAATGTTGTATGCTAACATTAGTTAATGCACCGCAAACTAACATGCATAAACAATGAGCTGTATTTTTGTAGAGTTAACAAACTGTAAAGTGTTACCCCTAAAGGACTCAGAAAAACACAACAGCACCATGAAACCGGCATTGTACTTAAATAAACAAACAGTATCATCATTAAATAAAACGTAATTTAATATTGAAAGTGTGATATAAACTGCTGAGGTAAGATTACGGCTCCTTTTCTGCTTGGTTGCAAACACACAAACTTCTGGAAACGAACACACACATAAACACACACTCAACACATTTCCCACCATACTAACTTACGAACTTAATTGTGCATATCTCTATTTTTCATGTACTTACTTATCATCTTTCTTACATCTCTGCTCTGTTTAGCTATCTAAATGAGCAAACAAACTTCTATCATTTTCATAAAAAAGTTACTAGGCTAATCTATAACTAGCTCAAGGTTATCCCTGAACATCTTCAAAAGAACGTTTTCTCAGATTAGCAAATTTCAGGGGAACTAATTTTACTTTACATTTAATGAAAACCACACAAACGTTGCATTTTACCTTCAGAGATGGGGCAAGTGAGCACCTGGGCGCTATAGGAGCTGAGAGGGGCCACTCGGGCCGAGTGTTTCTTCATCCTCTCCTCCTTCCTTGGGAGTCCTGAGCTTTTGGAAGTGTGTGTGCTCGTGTGTGTGTATGAGCGGCACGGCTCACCTCCTCCGACAAACCCACTTCATCCCCACGCGCATCTCTCCTGTCACTCCCACAGTCCCTTTCTGGTTCCTCTTGATATCTTTTACTTTGCTCTTCTCCTGCTGTTCCTTCTCTCTTTCTGCTTAGTGACAAACTTACTTCTCTTGCTCTGTGGCTCACACACACTCTCAGCGTGGCACATATAATCGTGCAGTCGTGCTCTAGTGTAGATGTTGCACTGTCATGCTGCTATCGTGCGTCTCCTAGGGAGACTGAGCTTCAAGTGTGTGTGGAATGCAATCATCCCCTTCATATCTCTCTCCCTCTGTTTCTCTCTCTCCCTGTCCCCGCCTCTTCTCCTGCTCAGAGTATCCTTTGCTGTGTTTGGAAGGTAACCAAGCAGCTCGGGCTAATTATGCTGCATAGGCCCCTCTCCCCTTTTTCTTTTTCTCCTCATTGTTCTTTTTGCTTTTTTGCCAATCTACCATTTTTCCAGTCAGTTCCATCTCTGCCACGTGAGATTGATGAAGCAGTATGATGAAGATGAGTAAGAAAGTAGCTTTTTTCTTTTTCTTGCTTTCTCTCCTTGCCCAATCATGCTCTTTCCTGCTTTCATCAGCACTTGTGCTCCACTTGAAGGCCCTTCACTGCTCGCTTTAGCAGAGGTCTTGTCTTGCTGTCTTAGTCTTTGTAGCATTATGCTAATCATAATAAAACTGAGTACAGAGCCTTAGGGGACTCCATAAAAATCTTGTCTCTGAAAATGTTGTGCATTCCTGTACGAAATTATACAATATCTCCTGTTAATCACTCAAGGAAGTGGGAGTCTGGAAACTGTACTTTTGTTTAAGTGGTAATTGCTTAATAATATATATATATATATATATTATTTTTTTTTTAATTTTTTTTTTTATAAATATATAAATAAAAACTAGCATAGTTTTATTTAGCATAGTAAACCTTCAGGGTTCATCAAAAAGCCCATTTAAACCATAAAATTTTTTCTGCTTTTGTCAACTGTTTTTTTTTTTTTTACTCATTGGTTTAAACATCAGACCAAAACATTCATAATTATTATGTAGTAATTATGTATATTTAAAACCTTTTGTTTGTTTTCACACAAGCTCTGGAATGGAAAAAGGAAAAGAGCAGCCTCAACATTTAACAAAGTATCTCCTTTTTTATTTAAAAATATAAAAAACTTTTAAAATTTCATAAATGATGCTTGTGAGAATTTATTTTTATGTTTTGGTGAACTATTCCATAAAAGTAGCTTTATTGTTTGAACTGTGCTGTGCTAGCATTTTATCGGACTAAAGGGAGTCTTTAAATCACACCAATTCAGGTATTGAGTACCCCTTTAGTGGTCAGAGCAGGGTCCATTACACCATGTCTGCGGTTTTCAGGGCCTTGCATTTAATGTCTCAATGATGCTTGTTCCAGTGGTCCCAGCCATGCATTCGATTAGCGAAACACCCACACACTCCTACATCTGTTTCTTCCCATTTCACACGACCTTACACAAAATAAAGCTTTCTGCCTCTCATTCATTCATGCTGGCTTGATTTAACACCGCACACGCAAACAAGTGCAGTACTGCATTGTGATCCACCGCATACTCCTGAAGCTTGTTTGCTTAGCCAGCGCTTATTATACAATTTTGCAAATTTGTAGCAGGTTTTTGAGAAGAGTCAGATTTCTAGGATGAGCTCAGAGACTGTCATCCAACAGCAGTTCAGTTGTACTATGCCAGGAAATGTAACTCACTGCAAATGTAGTCTCGACTCCTAATCTTAATGTTACAGATAAATTCCTGTCTTTTTGCAATTAATGTGCATTTTATTTCACGTGCACCAGCATTAATGTGTATGTATATTATTAAATGTGTGTGTGTATAGATTAAGTCATTTTACTTTTGTAGACCTCTGGCTGGCACCACATACACCCACATGACTATCATTAATTCAAGTGATTGTTCTGTTTCCTAACACTTGACCTACCGCTTCAATCTGACTTGGAAATCATTTTAAATACTTTACATTTTGATTCAGTATGGTTCAATTACTGAAAAAAAAAAGATCCAGACTGTGGCTTGGGACAAAAGAACACTGAACTGAGGGTTGTTTATAAAGACAACGGTCCATGTATTTGGGCATTAAAGCCACCATTAAAATATCTGGATTTCACTGCATTCTGTACATGCATTATTCCATCTAGAAACAAAATGATGTTGGACCTTTAATGTGTCTAACTTCCCTTTTCTCATTTTTGCAATAACTGCTCCCAAGGTGATTTTTAGTGGATGTATGAAGTCAATTCCCCGTCAGTTCACACAGGTGTCCTTTCAAAATAACATCAGGTGTACAAAGAATAATGGTCATGTTCCACTAAGTTAGACAACTGTAAAATGCCTAAATGCAGCTCTATTAAAAAGCTTTAAGTTGTTAAAAAATACAGTAATGTTGTACATTTTTATTACGATTGAATCTACTCAATCAGATTTAATCTATTTAAAAACATAAATCATACTTGTGATGCAAAGCTGAGTTTTGACCATTATTACTCCAGTCATCAGAGTCACACAATCCTTCAGAAATCATTCTAATATGCTGATTTAGATCCATTCTTATTATTATCAGTGTCCAAAATTCATTTTGTTTTTGTGGAAACCATGATACATTTTATATATAAATATTCTTTGATGAATAGAAAAGAACTGCATTTATTCATAATTAGTGTTGTCAAGCGATTATTCGCATTCAAAATAAAGTTTTTGTTCACATAATATTGTATATTTATTATAAATACAACCACTTGCGTGTATATATTTTAAGAAAAATATGTAATGATTGTATTTTAAATACATTTATATATAATATCAATTATATGAATATAAATATATGCATGTAAATATTTTTTAAATATAAGCTGTTTGTGTATGCTTTTATATGTACATAATAAATATACACAGTGCACATCCATATATTATGTAAACAAGCTTTTATTTTGGATGTCGATTAATTGTATTACAGCATTATTCATAATAGATTATATTTGTACCAGTATAAAAATCTTTACTCTTACTTTTTTATCTACATAATGCAGCTCTTTCTGAAAAGTAAAACACATTTTAACAGTTAATTTTATAATTAACACTTGGAACTTGGTTATCAGTGCAGTGACATTCAAATATTTTTACTTCTATCACAGAGTTCCAAACCATTTTTATATCCACTGTAATATAATTTTACATAAATGTTTTATTGGACCATGAGTTGTTTCTTTACACATACACAGAAAGTGCATCTACAACCCCGCTTCCCCTCTAGTCAATTGAGTTTGCATTCAATCACGCATATCAATATCTTTCCTGCGTGCACATATGCTCTTCACAGCCATAAAATATAAACCCCAGCCGTGCAAAGAAAGACAGAAATATTGAAAGACAGATTAATATTTCCGCAGTTGAAATATAAGCTTATATTACATATTCACACACACTTGATGATGGATTTTGTTTCAAGACTCCATATATTTTGTGATGCCAAGAAGAAAATTAAACCACAGCCTTTTTAACGACTTAACTTTTCTCTCGCTGATATATTATTAAAATACTGCAGACGCTAAAGTACAATCGACTCCTCCTGTATGAAAAATACAAAAAGCACTAATATGGACCTATACTGAGCAGTGGTTTTATTTTCAACCTCTTTTTCAAACAGACACCTGCCATTCGAAATGCCTGTTGTTTCATCCCAGTGTCCCCCTCCTCTTGTGTCCTGCCATAGCAACGCCTGGCCCTTGTGTTCCACCTTCGACGCTGCCATTCACAACCTTTGTCATTTAGATCAGTGCCATGTTCCTCCACCATTGTCCACAGACCTGCTGCGTCCTTTATGTGCGTCTATTAGCTGCGTTCTACAAGACGAGAGCGATACGAGAGGGGTATAGTGCACCCACACTTTCATAACCAATTCGTCAAAAGCCCATAAAAGACTTACGAGAGGGGAAGAGCTGTGTGATTTGCATAAATATGAACTTTGTTGTCTTTATCGTTTTAGAATCATGATTACCGTTTTGAAAATAAATTCTAAAGCTCAGGCTACAGCGGGTTTTACACAACCTGGTCTTTTTCTGTTTATGCTACATAAGAAAGAAAGTCATGCTTTGGTGAATATAAATTATGACATTGGAAGTAATAATTATGGCATGAGAATATGAAATATGAGATACTTATATGAGTCATAAGGAGATAAAAAGCAGCAAAAAGTCAAAATTATGCTAAGACAATTGCGTGATAAAATGTCAGAAATTGTGACAAAAGTAAAAATGATAAGACGTTAAGTCATACTTTTGGAATAATTTGTATGTTACAATTTTGACACTTATCTCATAATTACACTGTAAAAATATTACGATCATTAAGTCATGACAACATGTTTTACATTACTTTAAATAATAAATAATTAAAGTTAAGTAATTTTTACTTTTTTTTAAAAAAAACAGATTTTTTTAAGTCAGTTTAAAGTAATTTAAGTTGAAATGACTTATAAAGCTAAATTCACACACACACACACACACACACACACACACACATATACAGTATATTGTTACTTCTAGGGCCACACATATTGGGATGGTAACAATTAGCTTTCCTGTATGATAGATCTCTTTAGAAGCACTGTAAAATGAGAAGAGTGACATCTTTTGGCCAGGCAAAGGGATTGCAGCTCCTCTATGAACTCAAACTTTATGATTTGTTGTTGCCAGATAGTCATTACCCAACCCTAATGCTAACCATATATGAACCTTTGTAGCGTCAAAGGTGCACATGATCAGTATTTACACCTAAACCTAAACTTAGCCTTAGTAATCCCTAAAATCAGAGGAAATGATAGATGAATGACACTGATGTACAAGCACCAAACCCTGATTGTAAGCCTAAATAAACTGGTTCTTCAAATCTGACTGGTTAATCACAGTGTTTTTTCTAGGCACAACAAAGATGCTGATGCAGGAACATGTCACACTTGGTAAAAATCAGGTTCTGCTATGTGTGTGCGAGAGTAGGATTATGACAATATCATCATGAATCTATGAAAAAGTGCAGAGATATATGTCAAATGACCAGATGGGGGCAGCACAGGAATACATATTAATATCATAATCCACACAATTATAACCATTAAACCCCTGTAGGAAATGCTTGAAAACATCAATGACCGTAAGAGAAGTCCAAAAGTTTAGAAACACCCCAGGCAATGTCGGGTTTTGGATAACATTAGTAGAAATCATTATTATTTTGTGATGACTTTGCAATAATAAGAGACAACACAAATTATGCAAACATTTTATTAAATAAAAAATGAATTCACAACATTAAAAATACTAGAGCTGCATATAATTCATCTCTTAACATGTGTTCTGGACTTCTGATTGGTCTGTTTTGTTCTAACATTAACTGGCAATCAATCAATAAAGACATAAAGGTGTGTTTGTAAAGGTGTGAGAGAGAGGCTTTTATACATATATACTGTATATAAGCCTCTCTCTCTCTCTATATATGGGCTTTCCTGACTGTGAAACGTGAGGCTATATCTGAGGCTGTTTCACATTTTTTTTATTTGGAATAAACAACAACTGAAATATATATATATATATATATATATATGTATATATACTTTTTTTGCTTGTTTTTAAATAACTACAATAAATAAAACTCTAAAAATGAACTGTTATAGACATAAACAATAAACAACAAAATGTCTAATACTTTAATTACAATTAAAATGAAAAAGATAATACAATTGAAAAATATTAGAAAAACTATGAAAGCATTTCAGTGATACTAAAAAATAATGCTGCCTTCGGTGTAAACATTATATTTTATTTGGGTTAATGATTCGGGAACGATTACTTACGTCAGCTGTCTGTTCTGAAGTCTGTAAAGCTCCCAAGTGAGGCTACAGTTAACAGCATCTCTCTGGCTAAGTAGATGAGAAGAGTCCCATTAGGCCTGTAGCTAAAAATAGCTCTCCAGTCGAGGTGGTCTGGGCAGAGATGGAGGGGGGCATATGTGTGCTGCAGTCAGAGCATCCGCTGCAGATACGTTTAGATGATTGTGTCACATTGACTCTGCCATCTCTGTGTAAGAGTGGTCGGAAGACAACAGATGACACCAGCAGACTTTCTGGCAAAGGCTTTTGCTGGATGATTCTTTCATGGTTTTATTCAAGATGGATTTGATGGCTTTTTCAGCTTATTAACAAACAGTTGCAAAAGTTTCCAGAGTGTAAGCTTTTTCGGATCTGTGCAAGACAGCATATGCATGTTGTAAAGCTGCAGCAGATATTTCATCCAGACTGATCTGATGCAATTACATCCTGCCGGTAGGATCATGAGTTGGTTAGGAGCTACTGGGTTTAAGTTATAATGTACACTAGGACATGAACTAATCTCCCCTTGTTGTTTCCATGATGAAACAAACTTTTGGTATTTTGTGCACTAAATCAAAAACCACTGAAAACATTATTTTGGGTTTTTGTTGAGGGAGTCAAGGTGATGCTGATGTGCGTTAGTCTATAAAAACAGAGCATTTGTTATTTAAAGCGACTGCACCTAATTTACCAGCTGCTATCAGTATCATTAATGTTAATCCAAGGAGAAATAAAATAAAATAAATGAATATAGAAAAGAGAAAATCACTCACTGCTCTTCACTGAATAACAGCTTTAACAACTATTAATCTATATTTAATTTATGCAGTGAAGAAGATGCAGTGCTATTTTACAATTGATTATATTTCGTTTCTGTACTTGAACTAAAAATACTCTTTTAATTTGCATCTTTGTTATATTTATTTATATTGCTTGTAATTTGTTCTTATTTAATGATTATTATTAATGCTTAAAATTTGTTAGGCTAGTTTTTTTGATAAGGTATTGAAATTTGAATCGAAAATTGTAAAAATTGAACTGGTTTATAAAATGATGGTGTCAATTAAACTCATTTATTTGAATAAAAGCTAACATGGTCAAAAGCAATGATAACAACTTTAATTGAAATGTTTAATAAAAGTTACTTGAAATTAAATATTTCAATGTTACATTAAATAATATAATAATGTTAACTAATAAATTATTTCAATTTCTTATTCAGTTTCTTTCAATTTCTTGCTAAGTGGCATAAGAAAAACACCTGGAAGAAGGAAGTAAAAATTTTTGCTTTGCATGCCCATACAAAAAGAGAAAGAAAAAAAAATAAGATAATCAGAGGCAGTGCATCCATAGCACTTATGATGGCTGTTTACCCTGTCAGTGAGGTAATATCTGGTTTTAGTAACACTTTATTTTAGGGTCTCTTAACTAGTTGCCTAGAACATTAGCCATTTATTAGTACTAATTAAGCACATATTCTGCCTCCCTAATCCCATAACCTAAACTTTACAATTTAACACCAAATTGGGATTTTACTGAGGGAAAAAGTCATAGTTAATAATAAATAAAATCTTTCCTTGTTCTAAAGTGTTACTATGGTTTCTTTTCTCTAGGGGTCACACACCTTAATTAGCTTCACTAATTGATTGCCAAATTAATGTTAGAACACAACAGACCGATCAAAACACTGTACAGAGATTTTTTATTAATAGTTATTTTTCCATGTTGTGAAATCATTGTTTATGTACTACAGTGTTTACATATTTAATGTTGTCCCTTATTAATGCAGAGTCATCACAAAGTAATAAAGATTTATGATGATGTTGTCCAAAACCCCTCTTTGCCTGGGGCGTTTCCAAACTTTTGGACGGCAGTCTAGATATGCACATATATTACACTATGAGTGTCACCCACACAAATCTGCCAGTCCAATACACAGCATTTTATATTTTAAAATACCCATTATATTTTTAAATAATGATGCATTTATTATACACAAAATCATAGTATATGTTACTTTTTGAAATTGTGCAAACATTAAATGAGTGGAATTTGAATTTATACAGGAAAAAGAAAAGGTCCAACAAACACCGAATGCTCTTGAGGATGACCTTCACCTTGTCCCAGACAAAAAGCAAATGTGTTTTAGGTTCAAATTTACAGTTATGTCTGTCAATTTTCATAATCCAATCAATCCTGTTTAACATTTAATGCCGTGTTTCATTTAGTTGCGAACACTCTTTCATCTTGACTTTAATTAATTAAACTGTTGCATTCATTAATCATGAAAAGACTTGCCTTTGTCCATTTCCTCAGGATTAAATATGCTATTGACGATTCGGATTAGTACACTTAACTAGTTTTACAAAGCATCAGTTTTGGGCTTTGACATCAATTACGCACACAATACAGACAGAGTTCTTGGGGATGGATGGTGATTACAACTAGTTCTGTTAAATAATAGTGCTTTCACATTGTTCTTCTTGCCTGTCTATGACTGACATTACAATTCACTACATTTACTGCCGAGTCAGCTCTTAAAACAGCGGTGGCATAGTCCCTGAGGAAACATTTCAGTGTGACACCTTCGCATCAAAATCGTCAAAAAAAATCCTTTTTAGAATTTTAAAGAGATTTTTGGTTGAGCACAGACAGTAAAAGAACAAGTGTTTTGGAAAATTGCCTTCTTCATTTGAAAAGCCATTTGAATAAATTGTCCCTATTGTTTTTTTTTGCTTTAATTAGCATATCCGGCACAGACCATCATGTGTGATGTGCTTATGCAACACAACGAGTGGCAAAGATGAATACAGCGCTGAGTTAACGTAACCATCTAACGTCCTCGGGGACTTGAAGTCGTCACACAAAATGCATGCACACATACACTACACACTGATAATCATTAGACGTGATTCATGTACTTACACACTGCACCAGTGTAATAATGGCCCACCAGAGACACGGCTAGACCACCGCTTCTGCACTGGCCATTGTGTGATATGTGCATTTACACTTGGCAACAATAATAATAATAAAAATTATTAAAATCCTGCATGCTTACAACAGCTGAACCTCACATCTGTCCTGTGCCAAGACTCTTTTCGATTGCGTAAAAATAGAACGAGGTATTGAAATTCAGGAATGGCACACAGACTATAATTAGGATCCAATCATCACTCTACTCCATTCACCCTGTCATTTTAATAAGTGTTCAACAAATAAGTGTCTTTCAACCTGTGCATTTTGAATAACCACACATCTTGCAATGTGTATTGCTTGTGATTTACTAGTAATTACAATCATTGAATTTATGAGGGTGCTGTGCACTATGATTCAGCTTTATTTATATACAAGCCTGTTTCATAAAACATAAGCCAATAAAAGGTAATAAAAGCCATATGGATTTAGCTTGTCTTCAGTCATTTGCAAGACATGCTATTTATATTTGTTGACACTAAATGATTTCACTAATGGATCCGAACTGGTGCATTTTATTATAATATAATGTATTATCCTATTTGTTACATTTTGAATATTTTTTTTATTTTCTATTCTTTATTTTTATTTCTTATATCTAATTCTTTCTTGTCCTGTTATATTTTACATTATATTCTATACTATTACACTCAAAACTTTGACAGAAAGTTCTGCCGACTGAATTCATGTGTTGTTCAGATTTACGCATTAAGCACTTAACTTGTGAACAAAGCACCCTACAAACAAAACCAGACATTCCGCGCAGCATGTGTTTCCTTTACATTCATATCATAGATCCGTCGTTTAGGGCCAGCACAGCGTGCAGACAACCGTGACTTGATCTCGACATCATTACTATTGCATTTGTGATTGCGTGCGTTTTTAAACACTTACTTCTGTGGCTGGAGTATCCCGGGTTATAGCCGTAATAACCGGTGATTCGTAAAATCCGATCCTCAATGTCATGGACCCCGTTGGCCGTCACTTCAGGCGCATCCCAGCTGTTGTTCACCTGCGGAGACGCCTTGCCCGCTAGGTGCGGACTCTTGCCCGGTAGGTGCTCCAGGCGAAAGCAGGGCTCCTCTCCCGAATTCTGGATCTCCGTGCTGCTCATTTTACCTCCGCACGGGCAAAACGGCAGCTTTTAGCTCACAAGCGAAAACCATACGAAACCCAATGTTGAGAGCATCACCCGAGTCAAATTCCTGCACACATTGCTTTGAGGAGTCGCTCAGGGTTGTGCGAAACTTGCCCAGTGCCTATCATGCATCAGACAGCAGGGGGCGTCACGCTGCTCCGAACAGATGGCAGTAAGCATTGGGAGGTCCGATTCATTTGTGCGAATCGGTTCTTTCGGACGATTCGTTTCGGTAAAACGATTCGCGGATTCATTTCACTTGTCGTTTTATTTTTGTGGCAGAATGCATTTGTACTTTTACTTTTTTGTATTTTTAATTCGGTATTGTGATTTTGATTGTGTCATTTTACAAAATACATTTTACAAAGTGCGATTCGGTTTGAGTGAATCAATAAAAAGAACCCGTTCGAAAGAACGATTCGCTCGAGATTCGGATATCACGGTAGAGTGGACGCAGTGGAGTGCCGTCGTTATTACAAAAGAGGAGACACGAGTGCATCGTGGTGGTGCCATAATCATGTTAGTATTGGGCTCCTCCCTGAAATATTTTAGCATGCAATGTTGCAATATGCCTTCAAGGCATTGCAGTGACAAGGCATATGATCTTAAGCCTGTCACACTATTGCATGCCAACTAGTGGTATATGCAATCTTAAAGACTTTGGTCTAAAGTAGTCACTGAAATATTAAACACAGAAAAGGCACATAAATAAGCGGACGTGACCAGGGTGTTATATATTTTCTGGAAAATGCTTTGGAAAAGGTTTAGCCTTTAGTGTAATTATAGTGTAAAACTAAGATAGACAAAGATATAGACCCAGATAGCAAGATGTCTGTTAAAGGTGGTTTGATCTGGAAAGCATCTGCAAAGTACAAACATCTGATAGACATCTGTAAGGCATCTATTTGACATCTGATAGGAAACATAGACCTATTACAGATGAGCAAACACTCTAAAAAGATGTCTTCCAGATGTAAATGCAGACATCAAATAGACGTCAAATAGATGTCTATAGATGTCAATTAGAAAAATATGTCTCCCGGATGTAAATGCAGATGTTTAGATGTCTACATGATGTATGTGTGCTGAACAGATAGATGGACAGACAGATAAGTGAAAGAGAAAAGTGAAATAGACAGTGTTTGTCCATACTGTGCTTGAATTGCTTTCTCTATATTTTAGAGCACATATGTTACACTTTAATACTTCAGTGGCCTGTGGCTGTGTCTCTATTTATTGTTTTTCGTCTAATATTTATGAGGCTTTGAGAGTGTAGTTGCTCTGAGATGGTGCCACAAGGATATTTTGCCTGACAAAATTAGATTCAGCTAGCTTTATGGAATCTGCATTCAGGGATATTTTCTCCACTCCTGTTTGTTAATGTGAGCGATACAATAATGACTAATTCATGCTTTAGCTATAATCACAGAGGCACAGCTGTCGTAAAAGTGTTATTGCGTCTATTTAGCCACATAGTTTGGACCTCTCTCATGCCAGTAAGAAATAACGCACTTTCAGATCTAGAGCAAAGCACTATAAAATGCCTCTGAATGCAAATTTTAAGATGCTGGTCTCAGCTTAGAGCACCTCCGCTCAAAACCAATGCTTCCTGCACAAAACATCCAGTAAAAGTGCTGAGGTTCAGGCCAAACCCAGTCCAATATCACAAGCCAAGTCTATTTCAGTGACTCCTATATGGTTCTGCGGCAAATCCTTAGCACTTTGTGTGAAATTGATCTCCGGCATAGGGAGGAGAATTTTCTCACGGTGCTCTCGGATTTTCTGGGAGAGAAGGACACATGCTGAGTTTCATATGTGGCCCAATTACAGCGCCAGACTCTATAAGCTTTCCTTCCTTCACTCTTGGCTAAACCAATCTGCTGTGTGTGTCGTTTTGTTTCCTTTTGTTCTCCTTCCAGCCTGCTATGCCATTTCTGTCTCTTACCATTCTTCACACTTCTTATGGTTGTTTGGTGGCCAGAACAGCAACTTGATGATACTGAAACCCTGAACTTTTTTGAAGAGCCAATGAAATACAAAGTAATTTTCAGCAGTACTTTATTTTTAAGGTGTTACATTACATATAGTAATAACAGCAAACTATTCAGAACTACAAACAACTAACCCTAAACCAAGTGGATCGCACCCCTATCTTGTCTTGTGAGGTAAACCTTTGGGTAAAAATAACATATTTTCCTTATGACTTGAAACATAGCAGTGTACACGTCCAAACTGTCAATTGTTAAATTTCATTTTCAAGGTAGAATTTTTTTGCTTCCAAATATCATGAAAATTAAATATATAAATATCACCAGGTTTTTGAAGAGTCGCACCACTTGACATTTGGCATTGTGGACTAACCTTGCCTTGCCATTAAAAAACTAATGGGGGGGGTCCTCTATAAAAGCAGGGAAACCCGCCTTTCATTATTTTACAATACATTTAGAGTTAGTAGAAAAAAAAACATGCTTCGCATTTAAGATCTTCTTTCAAGGCCTTTTGGTTTTGTCTAACACATTCTGATTTTTGACAATAAACAAAGTGCAATCTGAAATTTTCTTTTGAAATGAGCATTTTTATCAGGCTCCTATGTTTAAGTTAAGTAATTTTACTATAATAGCAATGTATGTAAGCACATGTTTAAAGTAACAGCTGTAAAATGAGTGAAGTAACAGCAGTAATCAAAAAAAACCTGGTTGTCCGGTCACACTGTTTGTTTTGTAAGAGTGCTATCAGACAGACTGCTTCAGCGAGAATCTCTTCAGCATGATAATAAGGGTTAGACGTAAATGACTGTCCTCTTTACTCTCCATGGATTCTCTGTCCAGAGAAGAGACACGGTTAACTCGATAAATCACTAGACGGCAAATGCCCTGTGAATGTATGGGTGTAAGGTGTAATGTATTTTTTTTTAAGGCAATAGAGTGCATCTGTTCTTTCGTCTCTTCTACCTTTCGCCTGTTATGACTCTTTTTTTGTCATTTGCCCTCTGAGGGAAAGGACAAACAAAATTCATCATCAGAAACAGACCAGACAGACATTCAATGCGTGACTGGAGCCCGAGATGTCTATCCGGCTGCCGCGGGAAGGATATTCAGTTAGAGAGAAAACAAGAGAGACTATTGTAATGAGATACGGAAGTGACATTACATCGATTCCAACAAAATTAGTGAGAGAGAGACTAATTACAGAAGTATGAGATTACACTTACATTTAATTTTGGTTTTGCTCAGCATTCTTTTTCTTTGTCCATGAGATTTTAAGTAAATAGCCTTGCTAAGCCAAACATTGCTACTACTGTTGCTCATATTTATGGTTAGGGATTTGTTCAAAGGCCTTCACACACTCTCAAAACAGAAAATTTAGAATAGAATAGACAATTGTACAATTTTAAGCACAAAATGAGCTCATTTCAAATTTGATGCCTGCTTCAGGTCTCAAAATACACTCTCAAAAATAAATCTACAAAAGCTGTCACTGGGGCGGTACCTTTTTTAAAAATACACTTTTCTACCTATATGGTTCATATATGTACACTTTAAGTACCAACATGTACTTTTATTACATGTATTAAAAGAGCTGCTTCCAGAAGTCATAGATCCTCCTTTGTCTATTATATTAATTCATCATTGTCATTAAGAAATGGCCCCCAAAGCCTTCAAACTGGCTGTTATTAAGCCTCTCGTAAAAAAAACCGCAACTTGACCCCAAACATGTAGTTAATTACAGACTGATCTCAGATCTCCCTTTTCTGTCAAAGATACTAGAAAAGTATATTCCTTCTTAGAGAAAAATGGTATCTGTGAGGTTTTCCAGTCAGGATTTAAACCATATCATAGTACTGAGACTGCTCTAATTAGAGTTACAAATGACCTGCTTCTATCATCTGATCATGGTTGTATCTCATTATTGGTGGTGTTGGATCTCAGCGCTACGTTTGACACTATTGACCACAACATTCTCTTGAATAGACTAGAAAATTCTGTTGGCATTAGTGGAAGTGCCTTAGCATGGTT